>JBAMDN010000282.1:0-34029 GCA_037074945.1 Tetracladium marchalianum
TTTAATCCACCCACATTTATCAACTTGGGTGAAAATGTCCAGCCTTGGAACAACTCCTCTTTCAAAGTTCAGCTGGACGAGTTGGTTCGGCAGTGCTTCCCGTCCAATATCAAAAGCAAAGAGGGAACAACTACTGCAGTCGAGGATGCAGTTTGGGTGTGGGAATACTTGAGCTTCTTGTTCGCAAATTGCGAAGATGCGCATGGTGCAAACACCAGTTTGAGTCGAGGGTTGAGATTCAAACTTGCAAACCTCTTGATGTTTCGGATTGATGGGCTCATTTCCAATCTTCGTCAGACTGTAGCTCAATTAAAGCATGATCCAACAGTTTTGCCAGAACTCCTTGCAGCCACTGGTATACTTCGTGTCAGACTTGTCGATGTTTGCAAAGGACTCGATTGCACAACCTTGACCCCGCTATGGGTAAGTTATTCGCATCTATGATTGCCATCTTGTCTGCTTGAGGTCCTGGCTAACGCAAAACAGGATGATGCGAACTTCAAGATTATTCTCAAGGCTCGAATCAAAGCTACCATTCTAGAGTTAACCAAGACTCTTGATTTCCATCGCTGCAACAGGGGATGGAGCGACCATCTCGATTGCGATTTTGTAAAGATATTATCCGACGCGAAGACAAGTACCGTCACCCTTTCATTAAAGCGAGAGGAGAAATACCGGCAACAACTTCATATGGCGTGGTCTGCCACCTCTGATCTCTCCATGGCAACAACACCTGCCAGTGGAAACAATTGCGAGGAAAATGACACTTATTTATCCTCTAACTCCAACAAATATAACACCAGATCGACTTGGTTTGGAAGTCAAGGAGACATGAATCATCCCCGTGTTCCATATATAGGCCCAACAAATCACTTCTGGGTTCACAACTGGTCCAGTGATTGGCGACAAAGTACAATGGCTTTCTACGATCAGACACCACATGAGCTAATGTCATTTCCCTGGCAAAGCCCATACGCAAACATGGGAGCACAGTTCGATCTCAACCCGTTGCAATACAACTCCGATCAATTCAACTTCGAATTCTTTCACAGCATGGGGCTTGATGGCAACAGGGACAATGATGACCTGTTTCCACCAGCACCAGATATCTCAGAGATAGACTGGAATACTCAGGAAGGAATTGAGCCAAGTACAACACGTTCTGATACGATGTATCGGGATCTCTGTCTGTACGATGGCTCTTCCTGCTCTCGTAACACTACGTTCTTCCCTTACGGGAATCCCTCAGGGGAATAAATAAAGCTCATAGAAGCTCCAAAATGGCAACATCTTGTTGTCGTTTCTTCCAGATGTGTACTCTTCTCATCAAATTGATCTTTTAAAATTTTAGTCCCTTGGTTTAGTGTGGTTTGCAATTACTTAGCGAGATAGTTCACGATTTATGACTTATTATTTTACTTGAAATGAGGGATCGTGGGATGTCACGGACGGATAGGATGCGTGCGATACATAATTGAAGACTGACAAAGGTGATGGGATCGGATGGTCTATGTTCCTGCTATTGCTTAGAGACAATATCATAATTCAGCTTGTGAAGATCTTTGACCCTCTGCTCGATGCCTTCCAACTAAGACACAATACATTTGTAACTCTTTGGGGGGTCTTGTCACAAGACCTTGGACTCGTGACAGTGCAAAGTATCATGAGAGCAACAAGATCGAATGAGCCAAGTATGGAACAGCGAGATCGTTAATTTCATCATTTCGTCCGAGGTCCCTCCTACTTCCTGTTCTCGGCTGGCAGGTAGTCTGGGAGACAGAAAAACGAACAGATCTGCTCTGTCTACTTTGGCAGTGCTAGAAAGGAAGACAAGATCACACAGGAAACAGGTGCTCTGGAGACCGAGCACAGGCCAGCCCACCCCAGCCGATCTATTGAACCACTGTTGACCTAATCTTGAATGTGAACTCAGTCGATGTCTTCCGTATTAGTTTACACTTTTATTTTACACTTGACAGAAATTTGGAGAGTTTGGAATTCAATTCGATGCAATATATATCTCTTGAACTCCATCTACTTTAGAAGGTTGTTTGCTGGTTGAAATGCCATGTCTTGGTGTCACTGCACGAATTACCAATGCACGAGGCTTTGCAGTAACCTTACGTAAGGTGACAGTACCTGATGAACCTGATCGTGGTCTTGGGCTCCGTTCCCGGACAAAAAAACCATCAGCATCAATACAGGCAGCAAGATCACGATATGGTTAACGCCACTTGAAATTTTGCCATGTGTAGTCTTTGCCGCCCGCTTGACAAGACGGCCGTCAGCTGAGTGCCATATCGAGGACCTGTCAGGCTACTTTGCTTCACGCAATTTATACGCACCATCTTGAAGCACCACCGGAATGTCCTCAGACAAGCCTCAGACAGACGACAGATCTCAGGTCTTCCCGCAAGCGTGGAGTGAATGGTTTTGTAATCCAGACTTGAATAGTTCCCAACGCTTTCGCTTAGTGTCAGGTATTTGCCTTTATGCCTAAATGTTATGATGCTAAATATTCACAGCTGGAAACCAGGAGTATGAGTATGAAGACGAATCAGCCCGTCACTCTTCTTGTGATGATGGCGCGGTCATGACATCTAGAGTCGCCAATAGCACCCTGCCAGTTGAGAAAGGGAGATCGCATAGTGTAGTTGATGTCCACCCTCCTGAACAACCACTTGACAGTGATCAGGCTCTCTCGGGCAGTGGTCACACTGTATCCAAAGGTGGAGAGCGCCCCTATTTTTGCGCTGTTGTAGATTGTCAAGCAGGCGTCAAAAGTTGGACGACACTCGCAAAATTGAAGGCGCATCAAAACAAGTGGCATGGAAAACATAGTTGCTTGGTGAGCGGGTGCTCGCGTGCTGCTCCAAATGGTTTTGGCTCACAAGCTGAACTCGATACCCATGTCAACGAAGTCCATCCTGGCTTCCACGATTACTCCTTGGACTCGAGGTTACCGGAAGAATCAGAATCCTACAAAGAAGGTATAAAAAGTGGTTTTACCATTCCCAGAGTCAATAATATAGAGTTATATAATCGTTTTGCTAACCATCTTTTCCATCAGACTATTCCTCTCTTACTCCCCATATACAAGGAACCTCCAGTGGATCGCACAAGACTTTTGATAAATGTGAGGGCTCCAGATCCTTATTAATGCTACTCACTAACTATCAGGAGCATACAAGCTTCACAAATCTTCCGAGTTTAAACAGTTTCGGATATTCAAAGTACTTTGGAGTGAGCCGCAGGGAGGTAGCTTGGTGGCAGATACGTGGGCTGGTCCAATTTTTGAGAAAATACGACGATTTCTCATCATCGCACCAATGAGGGGGCATACAATTTGCCTTCCGATAAATACCTATGGAGCCCGAGGAACGATGAAAAAGGGCGTACATGCTGAAGTCCACGCAATTATCCATTCAAATCCGGAGCCTCACTATCTTTCTGGAGAATTTGAAAAGGGCATGACAAAACAATCTATACGGATCGAAGTCTTAGATCAAAGCGAAAATCTTCACGCCGCATCACGCTTGAATTATTCGAAAGTATATACCGTCGAAAACAACATTAAAGTGTGTTTCATTGGAGAAGTTCATGACGATTACAAAGGCCAGGTCGTTATGGATTACAATAAAGTACACCCTTTGTTGAAACCCCCCTCGGACTCAGAGTGCATTGATAGGACTGAGTATTGAGTTCACATCAGCAACGTATGTCATTCTCCTAATACAAGATGAATCCAGGGAGTTTTATCGCCTCGACCTTGGTTCAAGATCCTGTGGAAATGCACTGCCTAGCAGCTCTACAACTCCTGAGTGTGGTGCATGCGGCTCAAATATTAGATTCGTTTTCGACCACTTAATTTGCATCTAAAGTTCCCAGGTCCCGAAGCTCAATTAATCTTGAACTCTCCGCAAAGCCCCATCTCATGAGAATTATCCCCCACCGCCAAGTACCCCATATCTGAGGGCAAGATTTTCCTTGGATCCAGAGTATCTAAGGCATTCAGCGAGATGCAATCACTATGAGGGAATTTGTGGCATTGGGTAATGTTTCATTGGATATATCTGCTCTAGTGCTCAATCCTGGTGCTTTCAATTGGGTTTTGCACCGCATCGTTGCTCAGTATTTTTGGTTAGAATTAGATCTAGAGTTTGGCGATCAAATTTGCACGGCTGGATTCTGGCTGGCGGCTGCTACATTGGCTTCTCTTATGAGATTTCGTGATCAGCTCATTAACAGGATCCTGCGGTGTTTCAAAGTTTCTACAGACGATCGACTGTAGCGCACATAAAATACGTTTACGAATCTCTTCAAGGTTGACTTCAAGTGATTGAATGTAACATTTTTCTTCTCTAGGAAGAGGAATAATGATAAATCTTGCCCAGATTTCTGAAAGAGTCATTCTTTAGGGCAGACTTTGATTATTGACTAGAATTTCCCTCGTCTAGTCAACTCACCTGAAAGTGACCGGATATATACAAGTACAAGTACAAGGATATGAGATTTTTCCCACTTCCCACATTCCTTGGCAAATCCTCGCTTACACGCAGATCACAAATACAAACTCCGAGTCAGATGTCATGCCAACCCCACACAACCTCGGCCTGAAGACTTCGTCTGACTACTCTAGTCTACAATAAGGTACCGGACCGAACCCATCATCCGATGCAAATACTGCTCCAAAGCTAAGTTGCTCCGATTGAGAACCCCACAAGCTGCGTTTTCAAAAGATTCTGAGACTCGATATCGTGGATGGAATTGTGATCTTGTATATTGACATCTTCTCACCTAATTGAGGAGTTTTATGCGTAATATTTATTGGCAGTTATGGAGCTCAATTCAAAGACTTAATCCGTAGTCCAATGTCAGAGCTGGCGGATAAATTCAATACTTTACTCAAAAAATTTCTTCTACTTTCCTAAAGTACGTCCGCATTCCAGAGGTGGCTGGCTTGGTTGTCTCTGCCATGTGGGTGCCATGTGGAGATCTTGCCACTAGTCCCCGTCGCATAGATCAAAATCCATAAAAATCACGTATGGAGTCCCGGAGGCGAATTACAGGCAAGGAATGCGGTTTGAGAATGTCGTAGCCAGTTGCCAGCGGCAGTCTCCGCAGGTAGTTGAAATACTCCAATTTTTCCCTCCGCCTAAACAGTCTTGTCTAACTTAAACAAATACATCTTCTATTTTCTTTTCACATAACTGTTCTAGCTTGGTAACCGTCTTCCTCGGAAGACGACTTGTCAAGGGAACGCCAAGATGTCACCAGGTGGCAGAGGACCGCAGCTCAATGCTGTCAATGCGGCATTTCTTACATTGAGTACTGTCGCTGTCCTTCTGCGAGTTTATTGCCGAGCGTTCATAGTGAAGAGCTTTGGTGCAGACGACTGGCTTGCTATTGCTGCCTGGGTAATTCTTCCCCTGCTAGATTTCTTCGAGCCACTTGAAGTTAATGGTTTCCCTAGATATTCTTCGTTCTATTCGGGGCTTTCGCTATCACAGGCGTCTCTTTTGGAACTGGCCAGAAGGCTGGAATCGCGCCTATGTCAGACTTTCCTGTTGCTTTGAAGGTGACCATCTCTTCTATCTTCCGCACCTTAGTGTCAACTGAACAATTGGATAGTGGTGGTGGGCATGCGAGTGTGTCTACATCCTCTCAAATATGGCCTTGAAACTCAGCATCGGTATCATGCTTCTCCGTCTCACAGTGGTGAAAATGCATCGGATTCTGGTTTGGATGGTGTTGAGTGTCACCATGGTCTTTTCGGTGGTGTTCTTCTTCATGTTTGTTTTCCAGTGCATACCGTCGCCCTACTTCTGGACTCGATATACTGGCGGGCAGGGATCTTGTCTTGATCCCAAGGTAATCGTTGGTATGACTTATGGCTGGTCAGGGATATCCTGTGCAGGAGATTGGATGTTCGCAATCATTCCATTCCTCATT
This sequence comes from Tetracladium marchalianum, assembly GCA_037074945.1. Classification (NCBI taxonomy): domain Eukaryota; kingdom Fungi; phylum Ascomycota; class Leotiomycetes; order Helotiales; genus Tetracladium; species Tetracladium marchalianum. The sequence goes on from JBAMDN010000282.1 coordinate 5,953, forward strand.
GTCAGAAAACTGCAGATGAATTCGAGAACGAAGCTTTCCGTTGTCTTGATTCTATCGATGGGGGTCATGTAAGTATTCTGCGAGCACGTAAACCCACTAGCTTATCTTCAACAGTGCTTCGGTTGCTACAATTGTTCGCTTACCATACGTACACACTCTCGGCGACCAGGATAACTTTCTCTATGCGACAATCGACGTGGCGATTTGGTCGTGCGCGGAGACCGGCCTCGGAATCGCTGCTTGTTCAATAGCAACCCTTCGTCCACTTTTTCGGGCTTTTTTATCGCGACGACATCTGATGGGAGGGGACACATCAACCAACAAGAACACGGACGGCGCTCGACAGCATGGGCGGTCGCGGGGCTACATGTGTAGTAAAGGTGCACGAGGAACAGAAGATATCGGTTTGCGGAGCGACATTGGCTTGGGGCGAGGCGTTGTGACTGTCATCGAATGTGACAAAAGTCCGGACAATGAGGAAAGAGGAAGAAATGTGAGGAGGTTTGGAAGCCAAAAAACGCTTGCGAATGCAAGTGGGTGGAGGAGTAGCGATGAAAGCAAACGATCAATTGACAGTACTACCAGAGAGATGGATTGGGCGAACGGCATCAGGCAAACCACTGTCTCAACCCAAGTTGTGAGTTGAGGTAGGATATTCGACTCGCCTCGGGGTGTAGCAGAACTGCTAAACTGGCATCTGTAGCCACGACCTGGCTTCAGGTTTGACGACGCACAGTGTACTAAGACAGAAGATTGAGAGGGATAGATAACGGCGGGTTTACAGGCGGGTGTTCTGGTGTTTCAATATCAAGGGATGGCTTTTGGGTTAACGACAAATGACGAAAGGGCGAATGACTTGAGAGCACAAGGATATGGAATTAAGGCCACTTGCCACAAGAGCGAGTTACGCATTGATGTGCAGTAGTCACAGAACGCGACGATAGGAGGTAGATTAAATCGGAAGAGTGTGTATTGTTGAATATTCACGGAACAACTTTGCCCTGCTTGTTATTCCAGACTGGGTCTCCATCGTCATCAAAGGTCGCCCATTCGAAGAAAGCGCAACCCTCTTTACCAGGCACATTCCCAGCATAGCACATCCAGAAATACTTGCCCCAGTTTTCCTTCTTTCTCTGGACAACTCTCAAGACACAAGGCACGTTACACTTGCATTTTGGAGTGAACTTTGGATGTAAGCTGGCTCTGTAGTCCCTGTATGTGATGTTGATACGCTTGTTTCCAGAAATCGGATGTGGATCGATCGTTTGGGCAGGCGCGATTGAATGTTTCCATTCTTCCTGCATCTCTGCATGCATAACGAGTAAAGAGTTATGCGGGAGGTGGATCGAGATCTGACCTTCAAGATCTGCTTCCAACGATGCTCGCTCGGACTTCGAAGTTGTCGCATCGAGAGGAACAATGCGCCGGACACGAAATTCTCGGGCAACGCCTAGAGATACCGAGCCTATGACAGCATGCGGTCCAAGATACGTCAGTTGATCGCTATGATACCCCACGCTCTCTTGTGCTCCATTATAGCAGTTGACAAACGCGGCATTGGGTTTCCAAATGTGCGGAGATTGGTATTTGAGTTTGATGCCACCTGGATACTTGCTTTGGATGCGTGTGAGCATTTCAGCATTGACAGCTTCTTGAATTGTTGGGTAGACCTTTCGCATTTCCGAGGTAAGCTGTCGAACATCCTGGGAAAATTAGCAAGACTCTGCGCGAAGAGACGATACAGCAGATTCGCAACGTTGTCCTTGAATTGTCAAAACTGGAACAGCAAAGTGTACTTACATTCAGCTTGCCGCCATTGTAAATATACCTAGAGATGATTAGCTCAAGTACGAACTCTATATCCGAATGCGTGAAAACTCAAATTGCATGATGCCAATGCTAAAGGCTGGGTCCAATTCGGACGGTGCGAATCTGCAATTTCAGAGTAAAACAGCGGGGAAGGGATCACCTACTCCGTCTTCTGTTTCTGTGTTTCTGCATATGATTCCACATAGAAGCAGGCAGTATGCGGGCTTTGGACGATATTATCAAACAATTTGAAGGAGGTGCGCTCATATGTTGTGGCCTCTTTCAGAAGCTCTTTGAGGAGGGCATCAGCCTGCGAAGATGGAAGGAAGTTGTGAATTATTGAGCACGGTGTATGAGCTGCCACATCTTCTGCCGAGTATAGATGTAAGGTCTTGCCCTTTTTCAATAGCAACTTCGCCCTCTTTCCTGTATATTCCCTTTCCTCCAGATATCCTGCAAGCGAGCTTTGGTATCCCACATTAGCAGAGGGTTTCTTGACCGGCGAATGATCCACAATCATGGATGCTGAAGCTTTCTCTACGTTCCCATCGTTGGCGAGAAGAGTATCGAGAAGCGCGAGTTGATCGAGATCGGGATGTAAAGAAGAGAGCAATGCGAGCTTGAAGTCGGTGGACTCATCGTCTTCGGCGCTCAGAGAACTGATCTCCTGTGTGGTTTGTTGGTTCGACGCTGGTGCCGGGGAGGTAGGTCTTCTCCTCTTCTTGGAGACAAAGGCATCCATGACTGATGGGGATAAAGATGGAAATCTCCATGATCTTTGCACGCGGGAACAGTGGCAATCGAGAGTGCGCGCAGCACCAGCTATCTCGAAGTCCGTTCATAGTCATTCGCAAGGCGCGTGAAGTTCAAAGTCAACAAAACATATGAATGCTTGGCGCCTCTCTGCCAAGTTCCAGCCCATTTTAGAGGTTTGAGCCAATCGGAGAAATTGAAGTCCGGATCACATTCCTAGCCGAGGTGTGCAAGGCTGTGACCTTCCCTTCGGCTGACTTTCAACCTCGTCCATCATCGTTTGTATCAAGTCAACTCTAATCTTCTTTGCTGGTAACAGAACTTTGCGATACTTTGGTTCTGCTTTCTACTTGAGAGCTCTATTTCCCCTGTGTTATCCGCTGTAACCATCACCCTTGATGTACGAACATTCATTCACACTAATTGCTTTCTAAGAAAACCCCGCATCGTCATTCGAAACGCCCTTCTCACTTCGAGCTGCTCTGGGCCCCGCAAGTTTAGCATATACACATCTTTCACTACACCTGAGCACCTTGGGTACTATATTATAGACGAAGAGTTGTCTAAGCACTGAGTTTGCGTTGGCACAATGTTGTTGGAATTCCGAGCTCCGGGTCTTTCTGGCTTCGCCGCTAAGTTCTCCCCTTTCAACGATAGCCGTGTTGCTCTCGCTTGCGCAAAGAACTTCGGTCTCGTAGGGAATGGAGCCTTGATAGTCACACAACTTGGACCCGAGGGAATTGTTGCAAAGCATATGTAAGTGGATCAGGCGCAAACTTCATTCTGCGACAAGCATCTAAGGTGTTCTAGCTGGGAAACCCAAGATGCGCTCTACGATGTTGCACACTCCGAGGCCAATGAGGACCAGATGGTAGTGGCATGTGGAGATGGAACTGTGATGATGTACGATGTCAAGCAACCGGGAACCCCTGTTGCCACCTGGAAGGAACACAATAGGGAGACGTATTCAGTGTGCTTCAATATTCAAAACAAAGGATCTTTTATTTCGTCGTCTTGGGATGGAACAATCAAAATGGTAAGTAGTTATCTAAGCATACTTCAGTATATGTGCAGTTATTGATGCTCTACTGCAGTGGGACCATCAGAGACAGGCCTCGCTTCTAACACTTCCAACCCACTCCTGCACATATTCTGCTCTATTTTCTCCTCACAATCCAGCCGTCATATCTTCAGTAACTTCCGATTCTCATCTCCGTCTATTCGACACACGTACTGCCGCTTCGGCCGCCAACCATCTCACTCAATTGATCCCAATCCACGGCGCAGCCCCCAAGCCCGGCAGCGCATTCAGTAACCGGTCTGCTCCCACTCAACCATCCGAAGCTCTCACACACGATTGGAACAAATATCAACCAACAATCGTCGCAGTTGCAGGAGTTGACGCAACAATTCGAGTATTTGATATCCGAAATCCTCGACAGCCAGTATCTGCAATGATTGGTCACAGACACGCAGTCCGACGCATCGCCTACTCTCCGCATCACAGCGATGTACTGCTGAGCGCATCATACGATATGTCAGTTCGAGTCTGGGGAGATGGTACTCTCGACGCTGAGATGGGAGTTGCTGTTCCGAATGGTGGTTCAGCCGTCGGCAGAGAGATGGGTCGTTTTGACGTTCACACCGAATTTTGTACGGGTGTTGATTGGTGTCTCTTTGGTGCTCAGGGATGGGTGGCTTCTACTTCATGGGATGGCCGTCTATGTGTTTGGGATATTGGATCAGTCATGGCGCCTCAACATTAAGGGCTGTGGTTCTGGTTACTCTCCTTGGGACATTGTGCAGAAATTCCATGTCTTCGTTTTCTCTTTTGTCTATGCCGATACCTGAATGGCGATGATACCATAGAGGAGTTTCGGTACATAAAATTTGCATTTATAGGCGTTCATGGGTGATGGGGGATGAGGAATATGCAATGACGGGTCTATGTTCGCAGATGTAGTGTACGGTTGCTGATGATAGTGAAGACTTGGGTCCGAACCTCGTCTCCTTCGGTTGCGAGTCAACAGTCCCTTTTGTGTCTGTTTGAGAAGCCTCAATCTATCTATGAGCAATTCGCAGATACGGATTATTTTCTAAAATTCGGATGAATCACATCTTTAGATCATCAACAACTCCAAAATCATGGTCTTGGATCATACTCTCGACGTAGAAGTTCCACCTCAGTTGAGTTCCGGTCTAGAAGTGGATTTTCTTTCATGAGTTGGTAAAAGAAGGGACTAGTCGCTAAGCAGTCATCGCAAGTTTGTTGGCAGTCCTTGAGGCGGAAGGAATCGCACTGGTGGTGGAAATGTCGTTGAACAAATACAAACTAGAAATTGGATGATTGATGACCAACTACGAAACAAGCCAAAACACATCAATCTATGCGTGATAATCTAAGCAAATATGAGCCATCCCCTCATTAACTATTGCCCTCTGAATCGCAAATAGTCGAAAAAAGAGAGGTCCTGTCACAGAGAAATCCATCGAGGTTGCATCCAATGACTCTCCCAACAAACGTAGATTAATCCCGAAAATTCTGCTGGAAACATATTTCCATCTTGTCTTCCTCAAATTCGGCTAGCTTCAAGAAATGATCAAGCTTGTCCGAGAGCTCCAGGGATTTGATACGATCTTGAGCCTGGATTACCAACATGCGTGATTTGATAAGACCGATTAGCTGTTGAAATAATCCAGAGTCCTTGCTATGATACACCAGGTCAGTAAATATTTCTTCTACAACCGGATGAAGATCCGCCGTCACATCGCCACTTTTGGAAGGCGGAAGGACGTGGTAGAAGCTGTCATCTTTTACTCCATCCCATGCTAACGTATATCGCTTGCCGCCAAAGCTACAGAGATCATCCCAACCTATCAGCAACCATGTCAGGAATTCCAGAAATACACAGCCAAGACTCCAGATGTCGAATGCACGAGATATCAACTTGTTCAAAACAAGTTCTGGTGGCGCGTACGTGATACTTCCCCCAGTATTTCTAGCAGCAACCTTTGACCTCGAGTGTTGTGTTCGAAACTCACCAAGCCCTAGATCGGTGATCACGAGAGTACCACGAGTACCAGGCGCACCAGCAAAGTGTAAAATGTTTTCCGGTTTGATGTCCCCATGTCGACCAAAAACTTCAGGGCATGGAATACCATCTTTTGGCTGGGATAGAGTAGGACCGGAAAACACGCAGAAATTGTGGATAGCATTTAAAGCCGATGCAAGGCCAGACATTTGTGTGAGGACCCATTTGTACGTTTCAACAGATTGGTGAGGTACAATATTCTCCCAGTATTGACGAAGGTTTGCATCAGCGTATGGAAACATGAGATGATAATGGCCTCGATACTTGTATGTACACAAAAGTTGAATAAGATGGTCGTGTTTCTTCCGGTTGAGGTATTCGAGCATCAAAACCTCGTGCTCAAAATCTGACTTTTCTCGCGAATGCAACTTCTTGATGGCGTATCGAGCGTTATATTTCTAGAGCTCATTAGCCTACCTGAACATGTGAGTAGCATCAGGATGACCCACAGAGTTTTGCAGAATATGGTGTGAGGGTTGTATGACCACCTTCCAAACTTCACCAAATCCTCCGGAGCGAGCTTCGTTCTCTGTATCCTCGATGAATGGCATCACAACTCTGTCGTCGAAATCGTAATGCTTAGTATGTCCTTCCACTCTCTCAAATACTGGTGAGGTCAGGGACCATTGTGCTCTCGAAAAATCTGCAAGTTCGGAGATAGAGAAGCCTTGAAAAGCTCTAAACTTGGAGATCCATACCCTTTGCTCATTTCTCCTAATGGGTATGTTCAGAGGAAGCTGATCGTCAGTCAGTTGACAATCGATAAAGGTATTCAAAGACATTTGTTTGCTAATACAGAGCAGAATTCCAAAGATTTTGCGGTATCTCTTGTAAATTTTGTCGGCAAAAGCAGAAGTGGTGTTCGTCTGCATGAAATCAAGCTCCGCTTGAATGGCCCTTTGAGTGAGTATACGTTCAAAATCATCGTTGGGAAGAAATTGGCCATTGCTTCCAGGAATATGTGCTTCAACAAGGCGTTGCACGAGGCCAAAACGGTTGCTTCAACGTATTAGTTACCTGGTTTCCTCGCACATCTGACTAGACTTACGAAGATAAGCTAGAGCATAAAGTGTAAACATGATTGTTCTGAGCCCATTCAGAACCCATGACCGTGAAAACAGTTTCTACTGATTGTGCTGGTGATGAGGTTTTAGCAGAAACAAAGGGCTGAGAGGATTAGCTACGACATGATCTTGTGATGATCAGATTTTACCTGCTTGGGAGGTTCTAGATTCTTATCATTTCGTAGTTCCCTGAACCTTCTGGAGAGGCTTCCTCTAACACGTGAGAGGAGTCGGAGACTCGTGTGAGAAGACTGAGAGCTCTCTGAGCCTGTTCCATTGTGATGGTCATTAAGTGATTGTGCAGAGGATACTGCGTGATATGTATATCCTGTAGTGAACTGCTTCACTTGATGGGAAGTAGGGAAAAATGTGGATGGTTGCAACTCGACCTGCAGCGTCAAGTTCTGATAATCTGATGAGTTTGACAGTTGTACGGCAGCGCCATTGCTATCACGATAAGATTGGAGAGGGAGCGGAAGCTCCGAGCCTTTCGAAATGGATAGCGCGGAATTATTGAACATATTTGAGTTGTCATGCATGCCTCCATATGTTCCTGAAGAACCAGAAGAGAAATCATCGGATTGGCTATTCGATGGTCCTGAAAAGCCGCGAAAACCATGTTGTTGTTGCGAACCCGACCCGCTATCTATATGTCTTCTCGTTCCCATATCTGCACTGGGACAGTCATTGTCACAATCATCATTCTCGTCGTCATCGTTGTCATCATCATCGTCATCAGCATCGGAATTTGGATCAGCATCAGAGTCAGAGACCAAGTCGGATGGCTTTCTCCAAGATCTCATATCGCTTCCGTTTTTCTTGTAATGATCTCCTATATGATCCATACGATCTTTCCAAGAATGAAATTGTTGCCCATCACAAAAGCCACACCATCGAGGGAAGGCTGTGTTGACCTGGATGTGCGATGAGTTAATGTATCCACGCGGTGGAACTGGGTTGTGGCAAGTTTCGAAGTGCTTGTTGAATTGGTATTTCCTGAAGAATAATCGCCTGCTTAGGGTAGGCTTGTTGGCGCAAGAAGCTTGAGAATGGGTCTTGTGCAACTGATTGTTCCGAGGGTCATGAACACCACAAGTAGAGCAGATCAAATTTCCGTCCAGCAAGACCTCTGATTCGAGAGCGCATAACCATACATCTTGGGGGTATATACCAGCATGCTCATGTCGTATCCATTCGTCTTTGCGAAGAAATCCAAAGCCACAGCGTGTGCATTGGTAAATCTTTCCGCCCTTTCGTCTCAGAGCCGCATGGTCTGCTGGTATTTGACATTTGGCACCTCGCTTACGCAAAAATTGGAGAACAGCTGTAGTATGTGGGTTCGGATTCGAGGAGATATATATGTTGGGAGGGGCTGGGGACGAGACCGTCGAGATATTGCTGAGTGGAGAGGCGAAACAGCGTTCACTGACCGATCCCATGGTGTCTTGCGTGCCTAACGCAATTTTGGTGACATCCGAGATCATTTGCTGAAGCCAGGGTAAAGCAACTTTCATGAAAGAAGCAAGCTGTTCGAGTTGTGTGTGATCATAGATTGAAGCATCAGGACTCTGCAGCCAGCCTTGAATCATAAGAATATGGCCCTTGTCATAAGGAACACTGGCATCAGGAGGCATAGCTAGTGATGGAGTAATGGTATTATCGAAGTTGTTGCTCCGCTGAGTAGTGTTGGTGAGGATACTAGACGATTGGAGACTGTGATCGATTTGTGTGTTGAAATATTCCAGAGACGCAATACCGTCGTCAACTTGGGGCCCAAGATAATTCCACGAGGGAGGAGGAGGAGCCGGTGTGATATTGGTGTCGAAGTTTCGAGGAGGACTCTGACGACATCAGTAGATGTTCTAACAAGTGAACCAACAGAGAAGAACCCACCAAGAACTGTCCAGAATAGCAAACGTTACTCAATACATCAAAGTGCTCCTGATTATATCTATTATGCAAGGTAGGACTAAGACTGTTGTCACTTTGGTAACGACGATACGGGTAGGTGGATTGTAAGGCCCTGGCAGTCTGCGCTGGTGCTGAGGCAGTTTGCTGGCGGGTTGCATCAAAAGCTTGACTTCTGAATAAAGGTTCTTGATGTCTGCCCAAGTGATCTTGTATAACGGAGCCTTGATCTTGGGCGACACCAGGAACTGGCTTGAAAGGGTATTGCTGGTATCCTGGGCAATTTTCTGGGCTTGATTGTGACAGGATTGGATGGCTAGGAGGGTACCACCCGCCTTGCGATTGGCCCCATTTGGAGAATTGGGAATTCATGTCTGACGAAACACGCCCGCAGCCAACAAAATGTTTCAAACAATATCGAGGTATGGAGAGAATGAAAGGTGACAGAGGAGCAAACAAAAGGAAAAGGCAGGTATGAAATTGAGGAAACACAAAACAGAACAATGACTTATACAAACTACAACACAGAGCCTCGTTGCCTTTGTATTTCGAGTTGAAGCCTCCTAACATGAGGCATCTCAAATTTGCATGGGTGTTTTCCAAGGCTCTTCGATAGAAACCAACCACGGAGTTTCTCCAGTTGCCAGCCTCTGGTTGCTCAGATGCACGAAACAGCTATAATGCATGTGGAGGGCAACTGTATTGTGGCGATGACGCCGAAACTCCCGCAGCATATTTGGACAATTCGAAGGGGTCGAAATGGGCTGAAATGGGCGAAAGTGTGTGGAGAGGCTGCCTTGGTGACGCGGTGCTGAGATGCGAAAGAAAAGAAGCAAAGAGAGAAAGAAGGCAAACCGTGTGGGAGGTTGAGGAAGTCTTGGTAAGACACTTGGGAGCGGCATCTGTTGTTCTCAATCCCCTAAATGTCCTAAAGGTTGAAGATATCCTGATGACTCTGCAGTCGTCATGTATAGTAGTTCTGAGGAAGAAGAGAAAGTAAAGTGGATTTTTTGCGATTCGTTAGGAACGCGAAGAAGGACCAGCAAGCCAACCTCGGTTGTGGATATTGTTTAGAGTCACGTGAGCTGACTTTGTTTCTCGGGCTCGTCCTCTTGTTGCTTTCCCGAGCCCGATGAGTTTCTTATGGCACAGCGATTGCATGTGAAAGATCAAGACTAGCACGAGACAAGTGCTTGGCAATTTCACACAATGAAAGACACCTGAGATACGCCCAGCGTTCAGAAGTATGTACAGTGCAATGCCCGGAAATATGTACAAGAATCACCTCCTTCGATCACCCAAGCCAACCCAGGGAAGTCTATTGCCACTCATCCAGCCTAGCCTCGTCCCTACATTTTACAAACATTGAGAGTACCAAGGATTGCTATAGGTGCAAACCCATGGAGATACACAAGTCGTTGCTCCAGTCCAACCCTCACCACCACATTTGGCCCATCTCTCGGCTGGTGGAACACTACCCGTAACGGTTGTCGTTGATGATGTGGTCCTGCTGAGGGTGGTAGTAGAGCTCGAGGTGCGCGCTGAGGTAGTCGTGGAAGAAGTTCGAACGCTTGTGGTTGTTGGAGTAGCAGAGGTTGTGGTGGTTCGAGAAATGGTGGTTGTGGCAAGAGTAGTGGATTGAGAACCACCACCAGCAAGTGCGATGGCTGCCTTCAACGGCTCATACCAGCAGTTGGCAAGTTTGACGTTCCCGCTGTCATTTGGATGAACTCCATCACCGAAATCAGTGGCGGTATTGAATCCAGTCCAGCAATCTACGACAGTGATTGGCGATGCTGCAGTCGATTTTCCAGGAGCCCAAGCTGCGATGGCAGCGTTGTAGGCAATAACTCGTGCGGGACAGTCGGTACATCCCGATGGAAGCATGGGAGTAATTTGAGCAACGAGGATTCTCATGGTTGGCTTTTGAGCTCGCATCTGATCGACCAATGTTCCAAGAGCTGCCACCAATGTTGCAGGTGCAACATTACTCCACACATCATTTGTGCCAAGTTGCATCATGACAATGTCGGGTTGAGAGATAGCGAGCCATCCTGGTAATTGATTATCTCGTACAATTCCAGTTGCAAGGAAACCTCCATGTCCATCATGCTGTCCGTCGTATGTGAATCCACAGCCATCTGGGTTTAGTGTTCCAACAAAGTCTGTGTTTGTGACACTTGCAGCTTGGAGCTTTTGCCAGAGAAGCGCTCGCCAACATCCCTAAGAATATCAGCAAATATCTATTTGTATGTGCTATGAGGTACGAACAGGGTTCCCAGTGATACTATCACCAAGGGCGTTGATTCTAACAATTGTTTGGGACAGCGCAGGAGAGGCAGCACTCAAGAGAGCGCCAAGGACTAAAGATCTGAAATTAACCATCATGACAACCGATTTTCGCAACGAAGAAAATTCAATGGAGGCCAGACTCAAAAAGAAATGAATAGCCTCCTTATTATACACTTGTAGACCATGGGGTATCAATTTACTAGACTACGTGTCCAAGACTTTGAACTAGATGCAGATATAAAGTGCTTGTAAGAAGTGTGGGGTTGCGGATATTGTTGTGTCGCGAATAGAACAAACGGAAAAGCTTCAAGATCGGTTCCTTGCAGCACAAAGAGCGGCATTGATACGAAAAGAGGAGTCCCCTTCATCCGGATTGTGGGGAAGTCAATATGAAGTCGGTTGCAAAGCCCGGGGAATCATTTATTTATATGAATGTTCCGCCTACCAAATTGAAGTGCCGGATCGTCGGTTGTGCAACCCGCTTCATAACCAGGAACATGAATATTCCACCATGGCCAAACTTATGGCCTTTAATTTGAAATCTATTGCCTGAAAACAATATCAAGCTCATGATATGAGGGAATAATTATGAAATGACAAAACTTTTGTGATTGATAGCACCCTGTGTGAGGGGCAAGTAGGATGATCCGAAACATTGACCCCACATACTCAACTTTGGTTGTTAGAAGCACAATAGAACAGCAGGTTCAACGAAACACAAAATGATGAACAAAATAATGATAAACGACATAATCGAAATAATCAAAGCCACAGAAAATAAAAATTTGTCCTCGATGATCACCCGACAGGAGGACAGGGGTGTCAGGTTAGCTTGACAGTCAAAGCCTTTGACATCCATACAAGTGGCAGTTGCACAGCTATCCTAAAGAGGTATTTCTAGAGGAATAATTTGACCCGGAGAATGGAAATCATGTTGAAGGAGGTGGGATTTCACGACGTATTTATGGAGGGGAATGGGAGAGCGCCAAGACACGGGCAGATCCTGTGATGCCTTGGCAAGTCGCGATCTCCAACGCGTGTGGCCATAACTTCACATGCACTCCACCGAGATATCCATCGCCAAGTTTACTACATACCACAGCCAAGATGGCGCTTCCTCTCTGTTTTAGATATGTTGACATAGTGCGCGATATGTTCAGAGAGATTCAGAGGACCCAGGACCGTAGTGGTGGTAGACCTGGAATTCCTGGACTTTTTCGGAAAAAAACATCTCGAACCTCTTCTTCACTGGCAGACATCCTTTGCTGAGGATAGGAGATATGTTTTGATACTGCTTAGGAGAGCTATAGATCGTATGTTGGCTGTGGGCTGATTTCTTCGCGTGTTGTAGTTCTCAGATTTGCTGATAGTATCACAAGGATCAGATTCTCAAACAATGTCACTCTTCACCAACAACAGTCGCAATTCATCCAGAATTCGATCCAAAAACCTTGGATCCATTATCATTACCGTAGACCAACTGGTTAGTGGCGTGTCGTACCGAAAATGTGATGAAGGATGAGACGAAGGATTGTGTGATACGACTGAAAGGGTTTTTGAGAAGTCATTATGCCAACAGCCCGAGTGGAGATCTAGCGAGGAGAATAAAGGCGTATACCCCTCCAGAGACGATCAGAGGCAGAGCAAAAAGGAACGCGGTCGAACAAGTAGCTTCAATAGCGAAACGCAGAATGTACAACCCGTTTCTGCGGGTACACTTATCGCCCTTCAAAGTAGACCAGGAAACCAAGTACCTTCAAAACCCCGACTGCCTGGCAATCAGTCCTCCCCTGCCGGGTTATCAACAAACTTGTCTATTCTCGCTTGTCTTGATGTGATGGAGAATATCGTTCACAGCAGAATACCGTGGTGTTGACTTGCAATCATACAATGAATCAACCAGACAAGTATCTTGCGGATCACATCACCTGGCGTGCGGAGCGGAACGAAGAAACCAAATTTGTATCTCAGAATTGGGTAAGCTGGAGAATATTCAGGAGGAATACGCAGCAGACACGGTATGGTGGAGGGAGAAGATTGATGCGCAGGATACGCGGATTAAGTAACTTGAGATGGAGCTGAAAGACGAAAAGACAAAGAACAGGAGAGGGAGTGGCCAGAAAGAGACATCCGTGGAAGGTCAAACAGAGGAATCAGAAGTCGCGGAATTGAAAGAGAAAGTTTAGGAGGCGAAATGTATCGCAAAATTAGCTGGATCACTTGATGGGGTTTAGAGGTTATTCATCTGGGAGGTCAACAAAAAGGAACAAGCGAATCGCTCAGGAGTTCATTTAGGATATGCCCAATAATTTTAATCAAGCATTCACCCACTTTTTATGATTGCTCTGACTAAGAACACAATCGCGATCTTCGGTCTGGTCCATGAAAATGTTTTGGTCGGTCCGATGGCAGGAAGCAGGTACCACTGAGAGATCCATGAATGCTTGGCACCATGCACTCAGTCCAATTTACCGAAGCGAAAACCCACAAGCCCTAAACATCATCATATATTGAGATAAGTCCTCCCACTTTCAACAACAGCCAATAATAAAGCGTCTTTGATGGTCTAACGGTCATGATTTCTGCTTGTCACGCAGGAGATCGGGGTTCGACTCCCCGTCAGAGAGTTCCTTAACTCTGAACAGTCAAGTTCATGTCCCCATGTTTCAAAACTTGGAGGAATCTGGCAGCTTTAACTTTTTGTGTTTTTTTTCTCCATATCATGGAGAGAAGGCCGATGGGAGGTTTTGAGCGTAAGGCCTTCCTGTTGTTGGAGACTCTTCTGGTTCTTGTTTTTGAGTCTGGATTAGCTTTGTCGGACTGTTTTTGGAGATGTCTTCTGTGCGAGGCTTGGCTTGTAGTTGCGTTTTGCTCTTCACCTTCCGCTCACTCAAGATGGGGTCAAGTGGATGAAAGATATACAATTCTACGGTTCAATTGTTCACGACAGCGGATTTTTGTATTTTGTATCTGAGAAAATATCGGACGGTAATGAATGCGCTGTCAGTTAGTCCAGTCAAGGCTGCGGGAGTGAGTTGATCGCAAACACATATGCTTGCCACCGAGATTCAATCGGTCAATTAAACATTGTTTTATGATCCACTACTTTGCACTGCGTGTTCTTCGCAACGGCCAGCCTCTGGGTACAGTATTAAACTTTGACATCCCCCCAAACTGCCTCCCTTCCTGCTCCTGTCCATCCACGAGGTACCTTCCCAGAGACCCCCTCTCAAACTCTTCCTTCCTTCCTCAGTGTCAACACTACCATCCCCCTCTCCTGGCCGATCCATCAGCCAAGCAAGCCCTCCTATTCTCCTGTCCAGCTCTACAGGGTTGTCAACACTCGCTTTCAACATTTTATACTCCTTCTTCATCTCCCTTATCTTCCACTCCATCTCCTTCGTTTTCCCTTCGTCTCTTTCCTCTCCTCTCTCATCTCCTTCTCATCTTCTTCCGGTAGTAAAATTCCCACTGCCACTTCCTTCCCACTATCACCACCACAAAGATAATCGTCTTCTTTTCCAAACTCCTCGGGGAGGTTTGAGTAACTTCCTTGCTAGTATGCGGCATCTGATCTTGCCCTCTTGATCTGTTCCTTCAACGCTGAGATCTCTTCTATCTCCTTGAGTAATATCCGATCGCTCTTCTCTTCTTCCAATCCCCACATCTCTCCCTCACTCCCCGGATCTTTACCTCCAACTCTTCAGTTCGACCTTTTTGCCCACAAGCATAACGGATCCAAGGCGATGTAAGTCGGTCTAAGCCTTCGAGTTTGTTGCTTGATTTTGCAAGTTGAGACTTTATTTCTGAATTGGAAGCGATGAGACTTTTGCTGTTCACTTTGAGGACAGAGATGAGGGGTTCGTCTTGGGCGTTGGTACACTTGCTGCATTTGGCGGCGGATGTGATGATGCGGTGAACTTGGGTCGGTGTTGGTGTGGATGTTGAACTCGCTGGCATGATGGGTGTTGCGTACAGAACCAGTGGGTAAGTGACGAAGGAAGATGGGAGGGTTTGGGCTTAGAGGTCAGCTTGAACTCCAGGTTGTGTGGATAATGTTGGTGACATGTCAATGAGTTAATGATCGAATATTGAAGTATCAATTCTTGGATGGACTTAGGTTTGTGTGTGTTAGGAAGTTATCGGAAATAGATGTCGTTAGCAGGATAGTAGAATTGGGAGTGCCTGGACTGCTTCCTTAAGTATGCGCTGATTCTCAAAAACGGCGTTCGCTTCTTGTTCACGGAGTGAATTCGTTGAATAATAATTTTTTCATAATAGCAGCTTGAATTCCTGGCATTTATTGACCGGTCGACTTGTAACTTGGTGGCGCTCTAAATAGTAAAGTGATCCGAGAGCAAATTGATTGCGGTTGCTGGTGAATTATCACGACGGGCTCAGCAATGATGCAAGCAATGCCATTTGTAATTATGATTATACAGTAAATAAAGTTAACTTCTACTCTCTCTTTCGTCCGAGGATATCTGAACGCCACCGAGCAAATGATGCAATCTAATCATCAATACCCCTCGCGTCTATGAATGACCTTCTCTTTCCTTCACTCCATCGTCCGAATCATAAACTCATCCATCATAAACCCATCAACGGAACATGTAAATTCAGCCAGCAACTCCAAACCCAAATAACCTGTGATACACCACAATCAAGAAAACGGAACCCCCCCGCCATTTCAGATGCAAGTGACAGTCCGGATATTTTGATCCCCCAACGCCAAATAATATGACCGAAGCTATTCCATAGCAAGCCGAATGAAAATGAACATGGACATGAAAATCTCCAGGAAATTGACCATAGCTGAGATCAATCCGGGAAAAGCAAATGACAAATAAAACATTCAGTTGGCAGTGAGACCAAGAGCTACCCCAGTCTTTGGAGCATCCTCAATGTCCCCGTTCAACTCAGAATCCTCCCAACTGACCTCATGGTCATCTCCATCATCCGCATCATCTGCATCAGATTGTGGGAGTTCGTCCATGAGTTCACCGCACTCCGAGACAGGGAAGCCACACCCACGATGGAATTCGACCCAGCTCTTTTTTGGTTCATCGAGACTCACATTCGTCCATTTCCAGATTGTAGATCCCTTTGGGTACTTTGATTTTGGTGCTGGGCCTCCAATTGGGTGAGTCTGTTGCTTGAACTTGACTGGATAGTGAGGACGGATCACTCTGTATACTAGAGAGTCGTCATAGCTGGGAAGTAGCTTCAAGTATTGTCTCTCATTGGACTGAATGACAGAAACAAAGGTTGGAGGGCTTCTAAAGAACATTCCTTCATCCTTGACAATATTTTCCAGGTAGCGATCTTCTGGGCCCAGCTCCGAGTCTTCAAAGAAGCCAGTCAACGTCAACTCATCGACGAGCTGGCCAACCTGCCAACGCAAGACGCTGACCATGGTCGAACCGATGAAAGGAAGATGTTCACTAAAGTTCACCAAGTCGATTCTCAAGGATTTGAGAGCTGGAAGGAGGAGTTTACGTTTGCCTTTGGTAGAAATGAGAACCAGTGCTCGCATGAAATCCAAGACTTGTTGCCAGCAGTATCCTTGTACACCCTTATCCTTACAAGCACCTTCGGGACGTGCAGCGACGTAGACGGTTGGGCTCTCGACATCTTCGTGGTATATACTGTCACCATGTAGGGTTATCTTGCCAGAGGTTGAATCGTAGTATTTGCCCACGATGCGCAACGTAACGTTTGTGATCAGCGATCGATTAGCACGGGAGATGTTGACAAGATTTTGGAGTGCCTCGACCTGTGTGAAGACGATGTCGTTGTTGGCGATGAGAAGTTGCGTTCCCTCAACTTTAAAGGCTCTGCAGGTCGCCAGAAAGTCAATGCTAATGCCCGCCTTCTTCCTCTCAGTCTTGGTCATGTTCTCGGCACGAAGCTTCCAGAATGGGTCAATGATAGGTTCGGACTGGGTGACCAGGAGGCCGAGAATGCGAACAACGATCTCATTTGGGAGATGGGGGAGAGGCTTGTTAAGACGTGCGCTCGATCTGCGATTCCAAGGTAGAATGGCGGATTGTCGCAGCTTCTTGCGTGAGCCCCCTCGCGCAGATGGTTGAGGGATTTCCTTTGCCCATGTGATGTCGTTTGCTTCTAGGAGAGATCGCAGACGTTGGATTTCTACGAGGTTGCTCTGATTTTGTGCCTGGAGCGCTTCATGATTGATCTGAAGGGCTGATGGTGCCAGAGATGTAGTCTCCCACATGCAGATCTAGGATGGTTAGACGGAGATCAAAGAGGCGGAGAGATCAACGTACGTGGTGTCTACCACCACCCATAAAGGTGGAAGTGTTGTGATTGTGGTTCATCTTTGCAGATTTGAGTGAATCAGGTCAATGTTATGGGGACGGATCTAAGGTACTCCAGAGGGATCGGCTCAACGATCGCGATTGAAGAGGAAATGAAGGAGAGGAAGGAGATGGAGGAGAAGAGGAAGAAGGAAAGGTAGAAGTAGCAGAAGATGGAACCAGATGACCTGGGCCAAACAGATGTCAAGGAATGGTGATATGATTGTCGCCGTTCCAGGTCCTGCTGAGTAGGCGATTGATCGGGGGGGGAATGACAGGAGAGAATTGGAATTGGATGGTCAGGGAGAAGGGAAAGGGAGAGAGGGAGAGAAAAGGGTAGATGGCCAAGGAGAGAGAAGTTTCGCTGAAAGGGAAGAGAGAAAGGGGACGAAGGAGAGTTTGGAGATTGGTGTTTGACGATCGGATGGTTGTTGTTTGAGCGTCGAGCTTGAAGAAGCCAACAAGTGGGAGACGCGCCATGGAAGGATACCCGCGTTTCTGGAAGGAACCAAGTCACGTGTTGACGGGAGACTGCCTGACGTCACACAACGATGAGGTGGAGAGTGGCAAACAGTGTATGGATCATAAATCATACAGCGAGCCATTAATTATATCCTCGATTTCTACCTCTATGAAGATTGATTGTGGTTCCATAGAAAGGCGAGATGTCTTTGTGGTTAGTGGGTGATGTAGTAGTACTCTCTGAATCTGTGATGGCATTCTCGATTCCCATGCCATGATGTTCCTCCAATTACCAAATGCCCCACGTCATTGACCATCATTGTTGTGCCACAGCCAAAGACACGTCCATGAGGGGTAGAATAGAGTACTATAAAATGTCAATGACGATTTGGTGTTGATTATATTCCCTTGAAATCAAAAATTGTCAACTTTGAGATCTTCCCAATCATCTAGGAGGTATGTCATGTATGGTTGTTTTGATTGAACCCTCCTTCCTATCTGTATCCCTACGACGTCCTGCCCCGAAGATGAATGCCATAACACGACTTCGTTGCCATCACTTCCCGCTCTCCCTTTCCTCCGGGCGACACTCAACCCAAACGTTTCAGCTTCAGGTTCTAACAACCTTTTCTCTGCAGACATCTAGACACTCAACTAAACACTACAACTCTACGCAACCAAAACAAACCAAACACCGATACTCCTCCACCACAACACCACCAAACATGTCCCTCTTCTCCAACACAGACACCGGTTCCAAGTCAGCAGACCCTTACAAGGAGAAGAATGCCGACGAAGTTTCCATCGAGGCAAAGATCACCGATCTCAGCGACTTCATCTCATCTTGCAAGTTTGGCATGATGACCACAAGAGAGGGCAAGAGCGGTGCTTTGGTATCGAGATGTATGGCTTTGGCTGCAAAGGCAAGATAGTGGATAAATAATAAAAGGAGAAACGTGAAATGACTTATGGCTAACTTCTTCTTTGTCTTTCTAGGAAACCGGCGGTGTTGACCTCCTCTTCCACACCAATACCGAGTCTGGAAAGACAGATGATATTGCATCCGATCACCATGTCAACCTCGCTTTCTACAATTCCACTGGCGAATGGGTGAGTCTTCCCATCTTCCTTCCCTGGTGTACAATTAATAGCCTTGCTCCTGTCATTCATATATGACACTGCCATCATACCCTCGCTTACAACCTTCCTTCACAGGCATCAATCTCCGGCGGCGCCCAAATTCTCACCGACCGTCCCACAATCAAGAAATACTACTCCCCTGCTCTCAAAGCCTGGATTGGTGACCTCGGCGACAAAGTCCACGATGGTGGCCCAGACGACCCACGTATCGGTGTCATCAAGGTCGAGATGAAGACAGCCACTTACGCTTTAGCGAGAGGCACGTCTGCAGGAGGTGTTCTCGAGATGGCGAAGGGTGTTGTGACTGGCAGTGCACCAAAGGTTAACAAGTTGAGGGAGATTAGTGAAGGAGACGTCGGAACCTGGAGAGTCAGTCGGGGAATGGTGCAATAGATTGGTAGGTGTTTAGGGGGCATTCGAGCAAGTCAATGTTGATATGATTGACAGTCAGACTCGCTCGGAATTGGAGTTTCTCCGCGTCCTAGATTTCTAGTCACTACTATTCTTGCTATGACAGAGATTTTCAATCATGCATTATTGGCTATTGTTTCCGAATCATTGTATACTTGCCAAACCTACTACAAATATCTGCTCTCCTAGTTCTCCCTGAACACCTTCCTCTTCTCCATCAGCTGCAATTCTCCAAAGTAAAGTAATCCCAATACGACTCCAACTATCCAGGAACTTCGAACTTCACTATAATTCAAAGTCCACACAACTTTAACCCTAGTCCAACAGACTAGTCGAACGATCCCCAACTTTCAAACACACTCTTCCAGCACAACCTGCCACCCAACCAAAAATGTGCATCAGCCATGACTGCTTTTGCAATGTTTGTAATAATCATGTTGGAAATAAGATGAACAGCAGCGGGACAAAGTGTGAATATGGCCAATCGATGAACCCTCAAACCTATGACCACCGCCGATGCATGAATTCGGCGAGAGACAAGGGAGAGAATTGGTTTGTCAACAGCTTCACGGACCCCAATGTGGAAAAATGCCGGGAATGTATCGCTGCCACAGAAGCTGCTACTGCCAGGGAGAAAGGTAAGGGAAAGGGCAAGAGCAGAGACAAGGACAGACGTAGAGACATACGCCGCGATGATCGAAACGATGGTGGAACTGTAGAAGGTGGCAGTGGCGATTATCAGATCATTCGTCACGCGGATCGACATACTATCGACGATATGAGCTTTACTAATCGTCCTCTCTACCACGGCGACGGTTACACTTCGACTAGTTACGACCCTCAAGATAGTACCGGCCACAGTGGCTATGGTAAAAGTGGTCATGATGGTTACTATGACATGTACGGCCGGTGGGTCCCAAACAACAATTATGGCAACCGGAGTGGTGGAGGTAGCGGAAGTGGTGGGTATGATCGATACTGAAGATGGTGTATATGTACCTGGGCGGTGGTGTCAACTGAGCTGAGCGGCTTTGTGGAGGAAGCACGTCTGCAAGCATGGATTTTGCTTTGAGGAGATTGTACAATTAGAGCGAGCGAGATATATCTTAATTGAAACGTATTCTTCCATACCGTGTATGTTGTATATCTGACCCTTTCCTCCAGATTCGAAAAGAAAAGCAGACCTTGGTATTGTGACGCCAATGAACTCCATCCTCCAATGGGTGCATACGAATTCCGATTCCTAAGTCTTAAATTTGAACGATGTTGAAAACAAATTT
Organism: Tetracladium marchalianum; assembly: GCA_037074945.1. Lineage (NCBI taxonomy): Eukaryota > Fungi > Ascomycota > Leotiomycetes > Helotiales > Tetracladium > Tetracladium marchalianum. Next base: position 26,484 of record JBAMDN010000282.1, read on the forward strand.
GATCAAAACTATGCGTGGTTAGCCAAGCTTCTCTCTGGATTTTTACTTCGCTCACCAATTTCAAAGGCGTCCTATTCAAACCCCTCGTAAAGTTCCTCATTGCTCTCTGCTGTGGCGGTCGTTGCTGCAACCGCCTAAACGCCTCTTGAATATGCCTCGTCTCAACCGGTGTCCTCCCTTCACTCGGCGGATCGAACAATCCCTGAAACTTCCTCTTCTTACCCTGCTGTTCTCCACCTGACTTCTCTTTCGTCAAATCCTCAGCCTCCTTAATCTTTAACGCCTCCTCCGTCAACGTCTGCACAATCTCAAACGTCAAAAAACCGAGAATATCGACGATATCATCGTTAGGCTTCGAATCCGTCACCACGCCGAAACCAGCCCATTCCTTGAATCGCTTGCCCTTGCGGAAGGTGAATGATGCTTGTCGGTATTCGGACCAGGTAACGTATTCTTCCTTAGTCATGACTTTCGTCCTGTCATCTGCTTTCTTCAATCGTTGTAAAGTAGCGGAGTTCAACTCCTCTTCGTCTTCATCTTCCTCGTCGTCTCGCTCGGGAACTTCCTGGTTGTAGAATGACGGTACTTCCCATGGTAGTCCGACCTTGGCTTTCTTATTCTTTTTCGTGGTATCGACGACTGGTCCTGTAGCGCCCGCTCCAACGGGCTCATCTCCTGTTCCGAGATCATCTCCTCCCTTGTCATCTGAGTCTTTGACGTTCTTGCGCACATCTTTCCAGGAGAGGAAGGTTCGAAGACGGGAGACTTTGGCGGCGTCGTGGCGGATGAGGAAGATGAGGTCGTCGGTTGAGATGGAGCGACTGCCACGACGGGATGCTTGTTCTGTGCATTGGCGGAGCTGGGGATGTTTTAGTGTTTAGATTTGAGGGTTGGGGGAGAAGTGCGCATTACCATTTCGATTACTTGTTGGCGCACGATTTCTTCGATCATGCCTGTAGTCTCGGGGGATGCTTCGGCGATTTCACCAGAGACGTACATCATCTATTCGATTATATTTTAGCATTCCGTACAGTAGAAGAGTTCGCCTAGAATCATGTCCTTGCGGGCCTCCATTTCGCAACAGTCAATTATGGTTGCACCGCACAATTGAACCTCCTCGAGCGGATCTAAGCATATTACAAAGCACTGACCTGCTGGATTTCCTGCCTGTATTTCGCCGTTTTGTCCGCCATCTTGCCGGTATCTTCAAATTGACCTGCTCTTGTTCTAAAGTTCTATTGTCCGTCACACCAAATCAACGATGCGATGTTGTGTCTGGACTTTCTGCCAATATATATTCCTATTCTAAGTTGTTTTCGATCGTAAAGATACTGTAACGAATTGAGTGATTGCTGGGGAATTTGTTGGAAAGATGAAAGTGGGGAGCTGGTTCAAAGGAAACACTATCATGAGGTCGGGAGAAGCTGGCGTAGTAAGTGCCAAGCCGGACTACCCAGCCTTTCCACTTACAGCTGAGGCTCAAAATACTGCCGGCTTGGCATATTTGCGTAGTAATACTTACACCGCCCGCTGGGTTTCTTTTTGGAGTGGTCTGCTCTCCAACCATTCGATATCAACAATGATGGAGTCAAATTGATCACAATTCGACTGTTGAGCAGTAATTTACAGTTGTTGTATGCAGCGGTGGCACCCAATCGCCTGCTGGCATCCGTCGCAGCAAAGGAACTTCGTGCGTTACTGCAGCTCTGCCGCAAACTGTGAAAGAGTCTGGACTCTGGAGGTGTCGACAAGCAACGAAAAGGAACCAGGAGCACATTCTTATTCGGCAATCGAATGATCTCCAGAACATGACTTCAACATTCGAGACTTTCATTCGTCATGTGGGATTGAACGACTTTCTTTTATCCACTTTCGCTGCTTTCTAAGAAACCGACAGGGCATCAAGTTCCCACATTTCTGACATCATCCATCCGGCCATACCGCCTTTCTCTAACAATTTATATCTGCATTTCCAGTCAGGCCACCACTGCTTCACACCAATCCATATCTCTTTTCCTCAACAAATTTACCCACAAGTACACCAATTAGGGCTGTGCCGGCAACATGGATTCTTCAGATGAGGAACGGCCTTCCTCAAGCCACCCTCAATATGAGGGTGAGGATTTGTCCCCAACAAAAACTCGAGAATTGAGAGGATTTTATGTCTACAGTGTTGCAGCTGAGATATTTGCTGTGTGCGGTGTTGGTAAGCTGGAATAATAATGGTTTCGTCAATTCTTCGCTGATTTCTCCAAGGATCTTTCCTTCCCGTGACCTTGGAACAGCTCGCGAGAGAAAGGGGAGTCCTCTGGTCCGATAAAACAACTTCTTGTATGGCAAAGAAAGTGGCCGAGACAGGAGAACATGTTGCCAATCGCTTGATGTCGAGAGCTTCGGATGACAAAAATAACCAATGTATAATTAATCTATTTGGAGCCGAAATCACAACGTCCAGTTTTGCGATGTATACATTCTCCATCGCTGTCTTCATACAAGCTTTGGCCCTTATCTCCTTCTCGGCCGTTGCGGATCGTGGTATGTTTTAAGCACCCAGACTCGAACCCACATCTAACAATCCGTAGGTACATACCGAAAGAAGTTGTTGCTAGGATTTGGCTTCACAGGATCCATCTCTTCCATGCTCTTCATCCTGATCTCACCCAAGATTTTTCTCATTGCTCCAATCCTGGTCGTTATCGGAGTCACTTGCCTTGGATCATCTTTTGTGGCACTCAACTCCTTTCTCCCTCTACTCGTCGCCAACCATCCCTTAGTCAGCGGTAAAAAGGTCATAAATGACGACGCTTCTGTTCATTCAATACCAATGTCACCTGCCTCAAGACGCTTCATTTCCGAAGATGTAGACAACACTATTTCGGCGGCTACTTCATCAGATTCCTCCAGACTGAAGGTCTCAAATGCCGTATCGTCAACAGGTGTTGGTTGGGGTTATGCCGCAGCTGTGTTTGTGCAGATTCTCAGTATCCTACTCCTTTTCGGGATATCCAAGATATCTGTTCCATCAACTATCCCACTGCGTATGGTCTTGCTACTTGTTGGCCTATGTTGGTTCTCCTTCACAATACCTGCTGCGTTTTGGATTCGAGATCGTCCAGGTCCCCCACTAAGGTCTTCGTCTTCTGGCAAGCTAAGAACATTTTTCTCCTATGTTGCATTTTCGTGGCTCACGCTTTGGAAGACTATCAAGACTGTTGGCAAGTTGCGCCAGACTCTGGTTTTCTTGGTTGCGTGGTTCTTATTGTCAGATGCTACTGCCACTGTTTTAGGCACTGCAATCTTGTTTGCTCGAACTGAATTGGAGATGGGCACTGTAGCAATAGCACTTCTCTCCATCACTGCGACCACTTCGGGAATTGCCGGAGCTTTCGTTTGGCCCTTGCTTTCCCGCAAATTCGACTGGAGGACAAATCGAACCATTGTCGCTTGTGTTTTTCTCATGGAGCTCATTCCAGTCTATGGTCTCATGGGATACCTTCCCCTCGTCAAATCTCGCGGTGTTGGAGGTCTTCAACAAGCGTGGGAAATCTATCCTCTAGGTGTTGTTCACGGATTTGTCATGGGCGGCTTGTCATCTCACTGCAGATCTTTCTTTGGATTGCTCATCCCACCTGGAAGTGAAGCTGCATTTTACGCGTTGTACGCGATCACGGACAAAGGGAGCTCAGCTGTTGGTCCCGCAATTGTTGGAAGAATTGTAGATGTCACTGGTAAGATCAGACCAGCTTTCGGCTTCTTGGCAGTGCTCATCGCTCTTCCAATACCATTGATCTGGATGATTGATGTTGCAAAGGGACAGCAAGATGGAATTAGGGTTTCGAGGATGATGAAAAAAACGGGAAGCTTTGGTCTTCACGATGAGCGCATGTCTTCAGATTCCCAAGCGGAACGCTTAATGCGTGATCACGACTAATGACTAGATTTTAACCGATCTGGAATCGGTCGTAATGAGCTAGAAATGTGTACCTACAATCGCAAATTCTGCAACACATTTTTTCAAATCATCTTCAGCTAAGGAGCTGACCAATGGTTATGATGGACATCCATCGACATTGTGGTGTAACGGCAACCGAAAGTGGGGCTCGTAGGAGGTGCATAATTGGTGTCTGCCCTCTTGTTTATTTTTTATTTGGGATCTTTACCCTTGGGAGTTACCAAAGAATTATGGTTAAGATACGGGTCTCCAGGATCTGCTTGTTATTACATTAACCTAACATCCGAAATGGGTAGCTTCCGTCGAAAACTCAGGTCTGCTCCATGGCTGAGGTGGGGTTCAAGATGAGGGTCCAAATTATTTGAGGTCCGAAACCGAGGCGATCTCTTCTGATATCTGGAATGCGCTAGTTGATTAACACCAAGTTTTTTACCAGATGTCCAAGAAGTTCGGGAAAGTTTCCGTGCAAAATTTCTCGTTTGGGCGTCCGCCGATTTTCTTTCAAGGTCCGGCAAAATCGTACATGAGCTGAGATGTCATTGTTATCGCCAGAAACTCCAATCAATTATGGGAACAAATTATTACATCTTGCATTGTACGTCATCTGCGGCCTGAGATTCGTCTTCTAAATCATCCAACCATCGATGGATTCGCATCCGGAAATTACTTACAACCCCAAATCTACTGATTACCTATTCATTACTTCGAAATGTAACAAGATGTGATAAGTACATTCGGTCAGCACAAGAGAGGAATTACATTGTAAATCTGTGCAAATGCATCAATGGGTCGAGATCGTGCTGAGTCAACTTTGAGTAGCATGGTTTGCTGAGTAAGATTGTAGATGCAAGGAATCCAACAAGCTTCCATCGTCCATCTGACGACCGCACGACCACACCCACGCTCTCAGACTTATAAGCATAGCCAGCAAATAGATGCTTGCGAAATAAAAGTATCAGAGCTTTAGCAAGGGTTGTTAGAAATTGGCAAGAGTTTCAGGGTCAAGGTTCTCAATCTTGTCAGTAATGGATCATGGAGTTCACCAGCTGATACCAGTCCCCATGATGCGCAAACGAAGTACAAATTCATGTTTTATTCGTAGAGACAAGCGGCTCGATCGTGATCTGCCCTAGTAGGTTGAATTGACGAGTACCTGCCGCTTAGGTAAACTGGCTTGACTTGCTGTCTTCGCCTACAAGCTGACAAAGCTCTTAATATTTCAGCAACAGCACGGCGGCACAAAAATAGACACTGAATCAGTATTGCAACTTTAGGCGCGCACTCGCACGAACGGCAACGGTTGTGAACAATCGGAAGGTTGTCAGCGTCTTGATCTTTGCCAAGACAAATCGGGATCCCCAAACAGGCCATTCTTGTCCCAACAAGGGCATTGTCAATGCTGGTCACGAATCATATGCCTGGTGGCGGCAGTTACACGTCGTATAAGCAATTAGCAGACCTCTGCTCAGTACCCTGGACAGTTCCGTACCACGGCATTGACAGTTGTGGAGCAATCTCGGTCACCGCCAATTTCGGCTTCATTGGTAACTTTCCGAGAGCTGAGCTGAGCACAACGACTGGATCTTGTATATAGTCACTAGCAGATGTTCTTGAACCTATGTGACATCCCAACAAAGTTGCCAAAGAGAGGTTCACAGCTTGCACTTATCACCACAGAAATCTCGGGGAAAATAGTTTCAAACGTCACAGAAGCAAAGACTGGATCAACAATTCGAAGCATTTGCTGGAGGCAGCCGAAAGCAAACACACCAGATTAAAGTAAGATGTCGACCCAAAGTTCCATACAGATGGCCAATGAAGAATTGTGCGAGGCCAATACCATTGAATTACTACCAATGAAGCAACGTCTGAATGTCAAAAATGGGAAAGAGGACTGGACAGGGAAAAGCAATACAGCATTGAGGAGAAAGCTGCAAAATCGCTTGAATCAGCGAGCATCTCGTTCGTAGACGCCCTACTCCTGGATCTCCCCGCATACACTGCACACAGAACGCATAAGTTTTGCGTCCGCATGTATCGGGATTTTCTTCCCTCAAAACTTGCTAGCTGACAAGTTTTAGGTCTTCGCCGAAAACAAGCAGGTAACAACAATGACACTCCATCAAACGAACTCATAGTATTAAGTTCATTCCAAACCAATTCAAACAACAATTCGTCATCTTGCTACGACCCCGCCAGAGCCTTTATTTACAACCAGACCCTCGTCCGCCGTCCCATACTCAAAGGTGCATTTGACTTCTACCAAGTACAACAAGATAGCGAACGTCTCATCCCGGACCAAACCACATTCCAATACTTTCCTCTCCCAGCAGACCAAAAACTCCTCACCTTAACACACTTCAACCTCATACGCGCCCTCTGCACCTGCGTCAATGTTGTCGGTCTCACCCTCGACGACATGCACCTCGAGATACCCTCCCCGTTCGTCGACCCAGCCTATCAAAACCCCTACGATCCAAATTACGCAAATTACGCGACGAGAAAGATACACAAGCTGCCCGAATGCTTTATGCCAACAACCATTCAGAAAATGATACCGCATCACCCTGAAGCGGATTGTCTGCCATTTCCGAAGTTCAGGGATAATTTGATCTTGGCGCTGAGAGATGGGTTGTTGGAGAAGGGTGATTTTTGTATGGATGTTTGTTACGGGGTTGAAGATGAGTGGGATGGGAGAACTGAGGCGGCGGATGTGTTGGGTTGGAAGGTTGGCACGAAGACGGGGTTCATTGTGGTGAGTTTGATGTTGTTCTTCTCAGTCGATACTGCTTTTGAATTCCTCTTTGAGTTTAATCTGCCATTATTCTCTAGCGAGAATGAACTGTGAGCAGGAGAAAGGATTGAAGTTGTCCTTGATTTGGAAAAGTTCAGGTAGTGGAGGGGCACTCTATCACTTTTGTATTCGACATTCCGGCTACACACTGTCGATCTCATGGCCACAATGGCAAAACCTCCGTCAACGTTAACAACCAATGGGCCAGAAGTTGTTCCGCTGGATTGACAATTGTAGGCCTTGGAGGTCGTCCTCATTATTACGCGAATCTTGCATGCTGACAGCCTTGACCTTTTCTGTTCTCTTATGTGTTCATCCCTATAAACGTCCATACTCGCAGTGTTCTAGGACGATAGGCCAGAACCTTCTTGTTTACACATACGGTCCCTGTTATTTACAGTCCACAGCTATGGTTTTTGCAGTTTACCATTGTGGTTTCGGTTGTTTGCAGTTATGGCCTCTCTTCTTTACAGTTATGGTTTCTGTTATACAGTCTGATCCGGAAGGGACCGTCTTATCCTCTCATTCATTTTACTGATCTGCCATGGCTTGTTCGTTGGTTTTTCTTTCAATAACTATTACGGAATCTTTTCCATCATGTTCAACTTCCTCCATCCATTTACTTGGCTATTTCTGACTCTCCTGCAATACAGTGGTCCGATCCCCTCCTTCAATCCTCCTGGGAAGTCGAGCCAAGCTTCGTCCAAAAATACCACTTTCTACTCGAAGGATGCCACGACCTACTCGCTAGCACAAATTATTGGCGTGGTCAAAGAGGGGAGGAGCCTTTGACGTTCGGA
>JBAMDN010000283.1:0-18134 GCA_037074945.1 Tetracladium marchalianum
GCTTCGGACTTGGCAAAAGGAGTGCTGTGAGTCACGTGATCTATATGTTTTTATGACTTGAGAGATGTTAAGCTTTCGAAGTCTTACAGTACAGTAGAAAGGGCAATAGTGTATACTTTTAAGAGTAGGATTCCTGTCAATCATGTCATGGAATGCATTTGTCGAATTGCACTTCACATTGTTTGTGTTTGATTTCGACCAACAGATTTAGTGGGGGGTACTGGAAAGACTTCATCTCTGTGGAGCATCCGAAATGACTATTCTCGTTTTGAAGGTTGGAATTGAAACAACACATGTTTTTATCTAAAGGGATGACCAAATCATCATTGTCGTCAACATAGTATCCTCGTATTTTGCAGCCACTGTGGCTGGTATTCGGTTCCAGTACCAAGAATGATCGCCGCTACCACTCAATAGAGCATAGCGGGGTTTGTCTCGACATCAATGACATCTTCCGAAATTTGTAAATTCAGGAACTCGCCCGATCGACACATGCTTGATGCTCAAAGACAAATGCGGGGAGCTTCCTTCAGCTAGGGCAGAAATAAGGTGGGACGGCTGCACTTCAAGCCGTGAAATCATCCAGTCAAGCCCTCCGGATATCCCTTTTCCAGGGAATTCAACAAGGGATATCAGCTCGAGTGAAAGGGCTTCCATTTCCACAATTCTCGAGAGCAATGCAAGAAAATGCAAACAGATCACAAGCTCGACAAAGTATACCTGCCAATCCATTAGACAGCTCTCAAAGAAGGATAGGAGATCGATGCGACCAGCGAGAAGTTGTAGCTCCACTTGTTGCTCTTTTGAACCATCGCCACTCTGCTCCTGCTCCTGTTTGCTAAAGAGACGCAATAGCTTTCTCTACAGCCAGCTTCAATGGTCCCAGATAAATCTCCTCCACCACAGTGAACATGCTTGGAGGCGCTACATGCATGTGTTTCTCCCCGGCAATGAAGTAGAGAAAATTCACAACTGCCATATGGAAAGTGAACGACTGGTTCAATTCTTGCAGCAGCTCTTCGGTCGTAGCGTCGGCCAAGGCAGATGTGTCGGGGAATAAGTATGGCTGGGTAGCCGCGATAGCGGTAGTGCTGGAGAAAACGTTCTCAGACTTGCGTTCAATCGACGTGATGATCTCCTCCTTCAACCACGACACTGCCGAGGCTTTGAGACTCTCATATGGACAATGCTCAAGAGTGTCAGTAATGAAGACCAACCGTACTTGATCAACAGGGTGAGCGTGTAAGATAGAAGATGTCAGAGCATGAGCAGCGTATCGCATCGAGGGGGATGGATTGTTAGCAGAAAGCAAGGAGAGTGCTTGCAGATGCTGCAGGAAGTCCTCATCCTCGAGAGGTCTGCCCACAAACTGGTTGGTCTCTTCTAGCCAGATTCCGATTGCCAGGATAGCGTCAACGACGCCTGGCTCTTCGCCACCAACAGTTTGTGGCCCTTCAGTCCCAATGAAATGCTTCACAAGCTTAGCATGATCAGGAAAGATGGAAATTTTTGGCAATAGGTTCTTCGAGTCAAATTGAATAGCCGAGAAGACGAAGGCAATCACGAGGAACAACGAGCCAGCTTGTGAGAGGGGAATCTCGTTGGGCGACGTTGGGTGGCTCTCCTCCGAATCGTATTCAGCAGGGTGCGATTCGGTTTTGTGAATGGCCTCGAACAGAACCTCGTAATCTGTCAAGCCAAGGTCGCGTGCAAGTGCCTAGAACGGTTGAAAGTCAGCGATTGATGGGCATGAAAGAGACAAGCATAACATACCACTAGCTGTCCAGCCATGGCGTCCCGTACTTGGAGCTTTGGCTGCTCTTTGAATGCCTCGCCGACTCCAATCCTTCCACTTGGTTTGTAGTTGACCACTTTCGTTGGATTGAAGTGTTCTTGCAATCTTGCCGCCCACTCCAAACTATTATTATTAACATACTCTTCCAAAATATGGGTGACGAAAGATTGTAGGAGCTTGCTCTGTATCGCAGCCTCCTTTGGATCCTCCTCTTGTGCCTCTGGATCGGGCGCGGATGAACCTGTATCACGGGTTGCTGTGGTTGGAATACTCAGACTGGACTTGCGACCCGGAAGGGGTGGCCTCTTCTTGCCAGAGATTGTATGGACAAATGATATGACAGCAAGTGTAGCTTGATTCGACGGTCTAAAGGTCGCAAGAAGCGCCATGAGAGACGTTGAGAGAAATCGAGAGGGGTATTTCGTCTTTATGCGGGGGAGTAGAATGGAGAGCAGTTTGGTGAGCAGGCTGAAGCGGTCGACGGCCGTTGGCGCTGCACCTTTCGACGAGCCTTTCTCTCCATCCGAAAACCTCTTGTTCTCTTCCTCGTTGTCATCCTCCTCCTCCTCTTCTGCTTCCAAGTCCAGTATTTGCAAGGCCTCCGTCACCTTCAACACAACCTCCCTTGGATTCCCCAACCGCGCAATAGTGGTAAGACATTGTTCTGCACCTGAAAGAGGGAGGAGCAATTGTATCAAGTCCCAACCGATATTTTGTGTGAGCTGCACATCTTGGAGGAGTTCGTTTAAAGTAGGGAGGATCTCGGGCGACAGGTGAGATTCGAGGATGGTGAGGTATGTGATGTAGTCGCTGGCCGGTGGCAGACTCTCCTTAATTGCAGCGATAGATTCGGACGACATGGTGGAGTTATCGATCGTGAGGAGTTGGTGCCGGAGTTAGAGAGTAAGAGGGTTGGACATGGACTGTTGGATCTGGGGTTTCATGAGGCTGGAAATGTGTCGATGACGATGCAGGTTGGAGGGGAAACAACACCAACCAGGCGGCCCTCGTTTCCGCTTGGTCAAGCTTTCACCCAAAATCACGGCGAAAGAGTTTGCAGTCGATCACTCTTATTCTTCAACGGCGGCCTATATGTCTTCTCTACTTTATGCTAGATCTTATCTTCTATCACTAGACTTCGTGATTCTGAGAAGGATCAATTTATCGAAGGTAGGTGATAACATCGCCCATCGGAACCTTTCATCCCATAGGTACTGTGCGAGTCGAACTACTCGCCAGAGTTTGCTCCACTATTCATCCACGCGATGTAAGCTGCGGTGTCAAAGCAAAGCATTCAATCGTTCTTTATTCTCATCTTACCACCAAGAAATCATGTCCGCATATCAGGAACCCACCGCAGAGGAGGCAATCGCCCTCTTCAAGACCATTGAGCAGAAATTCCCTAGTAATACATTAGGAGACAATACATGGTATTTGGTAGCAGTACAGCTTCTCACCTACATATCAAAAGCACAACCAAAGAAAAAGGCAGCTGATCGTTGTGCCCTAGATCTCTGCCATAGTTGGCGTCGAGCCAAATCATGTTGGGACGCTCTATTCCTACTTGACTGAAAAACCCGAATATTCCAGTCCTGAATCTCGACAAGCTCTTGTCCGTCGTATGCGAGAGGGTCTGGTCAAAACTATCCCCATTCTAGGCGTTTGCAAGCCAATCGAGGCAGTCTTTGCAATCGACAGGTTGGAGCGTCCAGAAGACAAAGATTATTCCTCCCCTCGGTATTTCCACACAAAACGAAGACCAACCCTCGCGCAAGCCCTTACTGATCAATGGCAGTGAGCATTGGAAAGCTGGGCCGGAGAATCGAAAGAAAGGAGAAGAATGGCTGGGCCAGATATACAAGGGAAACCTGTCAACTGCCACTGACAAATTTATAGCGCACAAGGATTTCGATTTTATCTCTAGGGAAATCACGTATGGTCTTTATTTATCAAATTTTAGCATTCTTGATCCCATCGAAACAGAACTGGTTGTGTTGTCTGGAATTATGATTCAAAATTTGCCTCTCGAGACTGCATGGCACCTTCGAGGAATTCGACGGGTTGGCGTCAGCATGGAAGATGTCGAGATAGTTCAGCAATGCGTGCGTATATGTCTCCCCGAAGAAGTCTCTTGCTGATATGTCCCAGATCGAATTGGTGGGAAAGTTCGGCCAAGTCAGACTCCACAAAATTCCGCGAGTTGTGGATGTTGAGCACGAAGTGTAGCATTTTCTCAGTACAAATCGATGATCATATTTGATGTGTTGCTCTTCTGAAGAAGTTGTGCGAGAAGCGTCGGGTTGGGGAAGGACTTGACATGGTAATGCTGTTTGTACTCTCCCTTGGCGCGGTAGTTGACCAAGTAAGCCAATCGAAACTTACATTGCTTCATCTTCGATAAGATGTAAAGTGACTTTGATTGCATAGCACATTGGTTTTTCGCCTTGCTGTGCATACTTCATGCAGGAAGTTGGTCAACAATACTTTTTCAGAATCGAACCTTCTCTTCCTTTCTTCTTCATTGTCTCATTTAGAGCTCAACTTTTCGCCGAGTACGTATGTGCCCTTACATTTGTTTACCTTTTCTCCCGCTTGACTTTCACCATCTTCCTGGTGGTGTTCTTTCGGTACTTATCGGAACTTCTACAGCAGCATCAAGTTCCGTTGATGAGAACATACAGGAAACCCCACGCTTGGAATGCCATTACAACCCAACAGACGACATTAAGTCTCTCATTTATACTCGCTTACATACTATCCAGCATTGTCCCGTCCTGATTTTTATTAACTCCCTTTTGGCGCGCCTTTAATTTGCTTGGCAAGATGCAAATATGGGGAAGATCGGCAGGGGCGCAACTGACGTGCTAAACGCAGCGAAGTTGTAATCTAGAGCATTTCTGATGTCTGTTTACGCCCCCGGAGAAGTTGACATGGCTCCTTATTTCGTTCTTTTTCTATCTGCTAAGTCTACCAAGACAACCCGACGTTAAAATGCACAGGACGGTGATGGCGAATTTGCGGATTTGATGGCGAATGTGGGAAAGATCTTACAATTGCCGTCTGCATAAAGCGCTCCATTGAGGTCGAAAATGGATACAATGACAGATCGACGTCAGATCCTCCCAATCCTTCTGTACCTGGGCAATTAAGCATTCCCATTTCGTCCAAATTGGCGATCGACATACCGCGGGGGTTAAAAGCTTAGACTCTGCGCTGGAGATCCATGCGATGTATGTTGTTACGGCCTGTTCCTTGGTTGTTTTGAACTGCTTCATTTTCTGAGATTGGAAGGAACTTCCTGTTTCTCGAGGGTGTTACCTGCTGCTACACGGGTATTCTTCAACTTTTCTCGACGTTTTTCTCTGGTTTCTGTGATGTGATCTTTTCCTTGGATTTGAAGCGTTGAACGTAGTGGTTGTCCAAGGCATAACTATATGTCTCCCTTAGCTCGTCAATAAATCAGATGACCAAATGTCTACTCTGAAGTACGTCTGTTGGGATGGAAGTGGCAGTATCCGAATGCAATTTGGAAGAAGTTGGTCGGCGACCACCTCAACTCCCACCACGCACGTTGCAGATCTTCCCAAAGAGAGCTTGAAATTCTCGTTACTCATTGATCTCTTCTTGAATTTGTCTATACATTGTGTGAATGTCGACATTCAAGCTAGATACAGCAAGTGGTGAAATCTGCATATCTCAATCTACTCGACGTGTCGTCGTGATATTGTGTGTAAGTTGAGCCGGAGCAGAAATGTCTGCGAAGCCAGGTTTTGTATAAGTATCAGCCAAAATCCCATCAACATTGTTCTCAAACCAGCTCAATCACCTCGATCATTCTCATCAACACCTTACAATCGATCTCACAACTCGCTCAATCATGTTTCAATCGGCCGTTTTACTTTCGGCATTGGCTGCTCTAGGAGCTTCTGTCCCCCTCGCCGAGCCCGTGCTTGGGATACCTATTTCGCTTCCTCCTTTGATTCCTTCGTAGGTCTTCCTTTCGATGTATTAAAGATCTGCATCTGACAATAGAATAGTATTCCAGGTGTGACTGAACCACTAGCCAGCAACGCTCCTCCCCTCCCAATCCTTCAAGTCCCAACTCCACCTCTTCCAAGCCCGCCCTTCATTGGAAGCAACATCAAACCAAAGAAGATAGGTTACTTTTGGACTGGGGCAGGTGATAACATCCATGCCGATTTCCTGGCGGTTTATTCCCTTGACGATGACACATTTGGTCAATTCATCTGGCTCGTCGACGTTCCAACTAGCGGGAACAGCCCACATCATTTAGGAACTAGCTTAGATGGAAAGACTTTGGTTGGTGGTGGTCTCTTGTCTTTACTGAAGACTCAAGTAAGGAAATGTATGCTTTGATATTCAACTAGCTCTGTTAACGCTTCCAAAGGATACTGCCTACTACTTCGACACGACGAATCCTTATCGCCCGACCTTCAAGAAGTCGAACCGTGCTCTCCTTTCCTCTATTACGGATGAGATTCGAGCCAAGCCAGATGGTGGATTTCTCATCACCTACATGGGCTGTAAGTAGATTGCTCTTTTCGTCTCGTAGCCTTCTAACACGAATCTAGCGGCGGTTGGAACCTCTCCAGGTCGTCTTGTCGAGACTGATGCCAACTTCAATATCATTGCTGAACACCCAAAAGATGTTGAATCAACTCTCAATATCCTCGGCGAAAACTTCAACCCGCACGGTCTCTCAATCGACTTCGAGAAGAATTTGATTCTTACCTCTGACTTCGTCGTTCCTGTCTCCATTTTGAAGCCCACCCTGGGCATAATCCGGGACAACACTTTGCGCCTTTGGACATTGAACAACCGCAAGATCATCAGCACCATCACCATTCCTAATGTAGGTTCTAATTTCTCGAAATTTTTCTAGAATTACCTTTTCTGACCCAAATCAAATCTAGGGAGGTGGAATCCAAGACGTCAAGTTTATCCCAGGCAACAAAGAGAGCGCAGCCGTGGCTACAGCCGTCGCCCTCGGTCAAGTCTGGATCATCTATCCTTTCCGTACCAACCCCATCACCGGAGCCCAAGGTGTCGCAGAACTCCTTTACGATCTCGGCCCAAAAGCAAGAAACACTGTCGCAATCTACACCGATCTCACAGCCGACGGTAAATTCCTCTACCTCACCCTCACAACCGCCAATCACATCGCCGCTCTCGACATTTCTGATCTTAATAACGTCAAGCGACTTGACGACCCAGATGAGAATCAACCAACTATCGGGCCTCACTACATCAAGGTCACTCCGGATCAGAAGCACATTGTTGTTACCGACTACTTCGTCCAGACTGGACAGATTGGTGTTGTCAATACTCCTTCTGATGACAAAGGATTGTATATCGATATTCTTGAGAATGGTGCTTTGAGCTTCAACAGGTCGATTGATTTCACGAGGGAGTTTGCCAACCGTGGAGGAGCGAAGCCTCATAGTGTTGTGGTCTTCGATCTCACTGATCCTGCCAAGCCAATCTATTACTAGATCACGAGGAATGTGGCTGTCGGTTCTTTGGAGGATGGTGGATCGGGCCTCGAGACTGGATCGTTGAAGGTTGATATTTTTTTTTGGATGATTGCGTACTTGTTTTCACACTGAGAGGGGATTAGGGGAGGGGAGAGCCTGGGGAGGTTGAAGGTTATCTGCTCTCGTTCATCTGATTTGTGCTGTTGAGCCTGGATATTTTGATGAATCGGTCATTTTATGAGTATTGCCAGCAACTTTTAACTTTGATGATTTTGCTCACCTCTTCCTTCCTGGAGTATCGTCGATGCCTCCCAATCAGTTATCCAAGGAAAGGGATGATCTACTCGTTCCGAGGCTTTCCTGCTTTCAGAGTCGCGAGAGGGCCAAATGGCTGTTCTGTGATGGGTCGTCTGAGATCATCAAGCGTAGCGCATGTACCCCTGGACTAGCCTGATGATTAGCGAGATGCCCCATGGGCCAGGGCCAGGGCCACTAGCTCTCCTCCGTACTGCGTTACTACGTATATCGGACGACAACGCCACGTCGTCTTCGTCTCTTCCTCCTTTCATCAACAACAGACAGGCAGGTCCAGGGCCGGACTCTGGGCTTCTGATCTTCCTCTTGTGTCGTTTCCTTTCGCACACCGAGTAGAGAAGCCCTCTCTCTTGCCAAGTGACAAGACGGAGAACATCATGCCAAACCCCGAATCTTCGATCCTTTGTTTGGTCACGTCGCCGTCGCCAGTGCGGCGTAGCCTCCTCCCCGCACCAAAAAGGCAAGTCTCATTTAACTCACGTTCCTTAACTCCATCCTACCGGACAACCGTGGTATCATATATCACACTGCTGACTCCCGAGAACTCCCCTCTCTCTTCGCATCGATCCATGACTTAGCTAGAGTATCTCAGTCGCGCATCGCATCATAATTCACCACTGCACAATGCACCTCTCAATCCTAACCACTCTCCTCCTCTCCTCCGTTGCGACGGCATCCGTTCGTGATGTTCTATCACCGCGTCAGTCAACAAACAACACAGTCACCGAGGAATACCTCCAAGAGGTCTGCTACCCTCCCACCACCAACCCCATCCCACCCTGCCAATCTATCATCAACATCCAAACCGCCTGTGAACCCAACGGCACCACTCCTCTCGCTCTCGACGCTCACGCGCAATGCATGTGCAAGGGATCCTTTTTCATCGACTGGGAGGGCTGTCTCGCATGTAACACTGTTCACGGTGGTCGATCGCCCCAAGTCGCGCAGGCTTTCCTCACCATTATCTCCTCTGCGAGTAACATCCTCTGCACCGGCACCCCAACCGCCGGTTTTGCGGCTATATTTAGTGGATTGAGTGCTGATAGTGGTGTGGGTGAGGGAGGGAATAACGTCGCAAGTGATCGCTTTCCCGGCCAGACGGCAGTGAGCTTGTATTACACAAACACGCGTGCTCAAGGTCCAGGAGCGATAACTGGGAGCGCGACAGCTGCGACAGCTACGGGAAGACCAGCCCAGGAGACTGCTACGACCAGTGGAAGGTCAGAGACGAGCTCAAGGGTGAGTGGAAGTGGAAGCGGAAGTGCGAGCGTGAATTCGCCCAGTTCGACTTCAAGCACTGGTGGAGCGGCGCAGACCGGCGCGTGGATGAGCGCTTTGGGAGTGGTTGCTGGTGGAGTTGCTATGGTTGCGCTGTAGTTTCATCTCCGGCTAAGTGACGAGAAAAGGATGCGTATAACATAGGGTGGCTTTTTGCGTTGTACTTGATGAGTTTTTGACAGAGGGTTCTGGGAAGGGAGGTGACGAACCGGTTATTAACAATTAGAGATGAAAGCGGACAGGAGGATTGTGGTAGTCTCACACTTGCTCGACCGTTTTGTTTTCCTCAACTCTCATAACACAACCTCCCGAATGAATTTTAATGTAATTTTTAATCCCCAGTTTGCTCTCGTCTGGCATGTTGTCAATGTCAGTGTTTTCGTTTTATGGGCGTGATGAGTCTGCCGTTATCTCGAGTCTTCGCAACAAAAGGAGTGACTTGCGCACTTTGTACACTCTTCTCAATTTTTTCGGTGTCTGATATATCCCATTGTTCAGAAAGTCATCCAGATCACAGGTATGATTAGAAACAGAGGTTGAATGATCAGATCTGAAGGAAAACACTTTTCAGGGAATGATGTCTCAAAAATGGACGGAGAATGTTGCAGAGGCATGACCTAACAGTTCAACCATCCGAAGGAAGCGAGAGACCTCGAGTATTCATGAGTGGCCGTTGGTCTCTTCTCAACATTGGTGGAGGCAAGGATGATCTAGATCTATTCGGCATGGAAATGGACAAGTCAGGTACGTGAAATATGAATAGACGGGGTGGACTGGGGCGGTTCTTTACTAGGGTTCTTTATTAGAGTTCTTTATTGGAGTTCTTTATTGGAGTTCTTTATCAGAGGGATTGGCACACTTGTCAAGGTCAAGGCTAGCTAGCATTGAACTAACAAGAAAAGCGCCTCTACCTCGGTCGTGAATGGATGTTTTGAGAGGATCGTTCCATTCATTGTGTCCATCTCACATGGTGGAGGAATTGCAACATGGCCATCCAGCTGGTTTGGTTCATTTCCCACATGGCCACTGACGCTGCCAAGCGATAGCGCAGGCGACAACTTTCACGGTTCCTTGGCTGAAATAGAGGAGCATACGGGATGACACACATGATGCCAAGCCGTGAGGTCATCGTGGGGTTCCAAGTCACTGCATCACCAAGATGTTTGGATTTTTGTACTGCACTTCAGTATACTCAGGATGAACAGCAGAGACTTGAATGATAGAGTACTTGTTGCGTTGCCTTAGGTATCTCCAAAAGGCGGAAGGATGAGTAGGAAGTCTCATCTGCATCACAAATGCAACTAGGAGGCGTTGCGAATAGCGTTGGCCGTTGGCAGTTGGAAGCAATTCAGACACACGTCGTTGCACCAAGCTTGTCAGCCGAAAAGCTTTGATAAAATGCGACCAGTGACCATGATATATGCCGGATTAAGCATACGACATCGCGGCCAGAACCAAGGGGATCACTCCGTCTTTGGCAGCTGATGCTGCTTGCAACTGCTGTTCCTCTCCGCCAACCAAGATGCACGAACGACGTCAGAGGGGGAAGTTTCGATAGCAAGGAGGAAGGATACAAATACACGCAACTCTCCTTCACCTTTCCTTCTGCCTGTCACCATTCAACTATCGAACACAACAAACACCACGACCCTTATTACCCTTATACATCCACCACCCAAGCACACTCCCCATTAACAAACATGGAAACTGTCAATAGCATTACCGCGGCTGCCTCCCGAGCTATTTGGGGAGATGATACCAAGAAGGACCAGACAAAAGCCCAGGGCGAGGAGCCCGTCTCTGGCGAGCTTGGAAATGTAAAAGCAGGAGAGCCATACGACAAAGGAAATCAAGGTTTGTCCTGCGTCGTCCACATCTGCGCAAGTCTAATGCTCTAGCAGAGGTTGCCTCCGAACCCAAATCTCTCACCAAAACCTCATCAAAAGAAATTCCCTCCTCAGACTCAACATCAAACCTCCCCTCCTCTGCCGCACACACCACTCCTCTTCCCCCTCCCACCACCACCGAGACCAACCCAGACACCGCTATTACCCTGCCAAAGGACGAGAAGACTGATGCTGCTACCAAGGCTGCGTTAGACAATCTCGAAAAACAAGCGAAGGATCTTTCAGTAGATGGTTCTAAGGACACAATGAAAGGCGATGGACTTACATCTGCCAAGAAGGTCGAAGCAGGCGAGGGAGTAAACACTGGTGTGAAGGCTGTTGATGGACCACAATCTGCTCCGGAGCCGTCCAAGGGTGAACAGTTTCCATGACCATTCTTCAAAACAAAATTAACGATTTCTAGGCCTTGTTGATGCAGACACCACACCTACTGTTGCCGGTTCATCGTCAGCGACAACTTCCACTCCAGCAGCTGCCCCAAGAAAGTCAGAAAGCTCGAGCTCGAGTGACGATAACAACACTGTTGAGGGTAGCGAAAAGAAGAAGAAGGTAAGCTTGAAGGACAAGATCAAGGCGAAGTTACACAAGCACTAGATACCATTTGTTATGATTTATTGGCTCTGGATTTATGTTTGATACCTTTGAGCGTTGTTCCGTTATTGTAGAATATAATCTTTTGATGTCATAATTTTTATGTTGTCTTATCATCTTCGCTTGCTACACGCATTTTTTCGTGACTGGAATGTCATGACTGGAATTTCTTTTGTGGTTTACTAAACGCCATCGCCTACTTGACTTGCAGTTGCGAGATCTCGGTGGTGATGGAGCTTTTGCACTTTGGCATGTCTGTGTTACAGCGCGGGATTTTTCGCTTTTGCTTTACTCACCTTTCCTTATGCTACAGTCCTAGTATGAAGCAGCCTACGAGAGGCGATCACGACGCGGGGAACGATTCACATGGGAAAAATGGGCCAGGTAAAGCCTCTGGCCAAAGGACAATAAATGCAAATACTAAACAAATCTCGCTCGAGGACCACCTTTCAGCCCTCTTTGGCAGGCAGTTTTATATTTACATTAACATTCTCATGAATCACTTTCACCAAATTCTCCATCTCCTCAGTAAACTCGCCTTGTTTTCTAGAGGTTTCTCTCAACTTTTCTTTCGCCGCCTTCCTCGCCTTACTGTCCAGACAGCAAAGGCAACATGTCAATCTTGCAGCAACGTTCAACAGGCCTTTTCTTGGCCGTTCTGATTTTCTCGATAGTCTCTTCACACGGTGGAAAGCCCGATCAATTGTCTTGTCCATCATATGGTTCAGGTGCCGCTGCTCGTCTTCGGTTATGATGACAGGCTCTGGCTGAACCCATTCGTACCGGCCAAAGATATTGCGAACTACACCATTGTGATTGGTTTGAATGCAGGTTATGCAGGCTGTGATGACGCGCGAGAGAAATGTGAGGATAGCGTAGGCTGCGCCGGCTGAACAAGCTGCGGAGTAGTTACTTATTGGCCTCCCTTTTCGAATTAACGGTTAACATTGTGGGAGTGCTCTTGGGAGGTATTTTTACCTTGGTTGGACGCCATACGAGCGAAGACGTACCCGCCGAGAGGATTGGAAGCAAGGAGAAAGATTGATGCAGCAGGTTTTGATATGTAGTCAACATTGCCTAGAAACGTTAAATGGGTGCACTAATCAGGACTTTTATAGATGGAAACATACCTTCTTCATCAGCTTTCGGCTCCAGATTTCGAATAGATTCAAAAATCAAGGGAATTGCAGCAACCAATGCCGCGATCAAAAACTCCTTCGGCGCTAAAGCTCCATGTCAGCATTTTCTCCTCTCACGGTAAGTGGGAACGTGGAAAGAACTCACTCTCATCCAAAACCAGATTGCATACTTCCGCCGTCAAAACAAGACAAATCCCAAAAGAGCTGAACACCAGGACCAACAGCATTCGAAAAACGAAATTGATGGGCGACATCATGACCAGCTCACGAAAAGAGGTGATTCCGGCTTTGGTCATGCCAGCCAAAGCACCGAGACGGATCACCTGGCTTGTGAGGGGTTTGTGGTTCATTCTCGCACCGACCGTTGCAGCGCAGGCGCCGGCTGATGCGTTCATTCCCATGTCGAAGAGGGCGAGGGCTATGAATGCTGCGTCTGAAGATGGGGTTAGTAAACGTCTTGTATGAGGATTTCATCGCAACTTACAGCGTCTCCAAGGGGTGGTGTTCAACAACACTGGAGGTGGATTCCACACGAGACGTTTGGGCTCCAGGTCTGGACGACGAAGCCCTTCGACATCGAAGTCGAACTCATCGGTTGGATTGATCGCTCTTTGGTCTTG
This sequence comes from Tetracladium marchalianum, assembly GCA_037074945.1. Lineage (NCBI taxonomy): Eukaryota > Fungi > Ascomycota > Leotiomycetes > Helotiales > Tetracladium > Tetracladium marchalianum. The sequence continues at coordinate 13,141 of JBAMDN010000283.1, forward strand.
GTGTTGTGCTTCGAGAAACAGTCGGGGGATCTCTTCTATGTCTGAGCTATCTCTTGCAGATTGCGAAGGTCGCATTGTGAATGGATTATCTACGACCATCGTATACTGTCGCTGTCTATCCAGCAGGAAACTCAAAAGGGCCTCGGGTTGACTCAGATATGGTATACTATAAGATAACAAAGGGAGGTGAGGTTGAACTGATCAAGCAAGCCAGACTTGGTGGTGGGTTTAAAGACTTGATCATCACCACGATGGGGCCGGCGCATCGCTGGCGGCAGAAAGCTTCTTTCCAACGACACCGAGTACTCTATCACGGCCTACCACAGCACCCGGACCCACGGTTTCACTGAGTGCTGTTGCACACCCCAAATTGCGCAACCGTACTCCGTAAGATTGCAATAAACGGCGCCCTGGACCGGCGATATGCAATGTCACAACAACCTCATTGGAGATGTGGCGTTGCCGTGGTGGTGGCGAAGTCCCCTGTTCTCCCCCTCTACCCCTCGCTACAGGGAGACAGCAGCGGACTTGCACCTCCTTCTGTGTTTCGACGACCGGGTAATGTACGGAGTATGTGGGAGAGATTGCTTGCGGCCTGCATCGCATCAGGTGGTTAGTGAGCCTCTGCAAGAGCCTGGCGAGGCTGGTGGAGTGCGATATATCGTGGGCCGGTCCGAGAGGGAGGTGAAAGTTCAGGCTTTCCACAAACCTCAGTATCTCTCCACTTGATCCACAGAGACACTACCAGCAGTCTCAAGAGACTCAGGAGACTCATTCTTGGTGGAATTCTGAGATAGCTGGGCCATGGAAACAAGAACTCCCCTGTCGTAAAATCAACATGTCAAGTACAACTGCAGCGGCCGCGGACTGTATAATTGAGCCCAACTCTGATGTTACCGGCACAGGCGCAAGTCGTTCCCTTCCCCTCACACCCTCGCAGGCACATGAACAAGAACCTAACAACCCGACCCCTCCAGATTAGAGCCTCGATTTACGCTCTCTGTCTCGCAGCCGGTATATTCAAAGCCATCATCAAATACACCTCCACTCCCTCCAACGCCGCCGACTTCTCTCGCTCTATCGACGCCGCCTTGCAACTCCAAGGTCTCGCCCTCCTCTGTACAGCCATCTACCAGACCTTCCGCATACAACTCACCCTCTTCCACGCAATCTGCGTTCTTCATCTCCTCTCCCTCCTCGGTTTCGGTCTCGCGGCTCGAGGTAACTACGGCAAGCAAGGACGGATCCGTCGAGCGTTCCTAGGCACTTTCAAGCTTCTTATCGCTGTTGCTTTTTTGACCTTCGCAGCCTACATCTGGGCCACGGCGCCAGAATTTGGGAGTCAGCCGCAATGTAACCCCTCGACTTTGTATGTGGTGTTTGGAGTGAGTATTCACGCGATTGAACCAGTGTTTAGATATGTTATTCTAGCACTGATGTGTTCGATGGTCGTGGGCTTCATGATTACTATCATCATCTTCGGTGCGTTAGCAGCATGCTGTTGCGGGACCAGGAGAGAAGATAGCCTCGTTCGCATAGACGACCTGGCATTTCTCACTAGCATCGCAGGGAGAGTGGTAATCAAACACCCTAAGGCGAAATCGGCTTCTATACAATCGGATATAGGAAGGGTATTATTGAAGACGGGAGTGAATATCTATGCGATCGTGACGTTGGAGCAGACGATTGAGAGGAATCATTTGGGGGCTGAGGAGAAGGATTGGGGATTCGGACAGGTACTTGCTTTGTTCTTGCTTTTGGGTCCCGTGGCGGAGTTGTTGAATATTCTTTTGGCGAGGATGGATAGGGATAGAGAAGATGAGGAGGAGACGGGCGAGACATATTCGGAGGTTGGAACTAATGCAAGACCTGCTTTGCAGGGTAACCAGCGGCTTCAACTAACCCAAGGGACGGAATTTTCGAACATGTCGTCTTCAGATAGATAGCAAGATGGTTTAATCTATGCATGTTCTTGTTCTATTTGACATATCAAAACATCATACTTGAGAGAATAAAAAAGTACCTAATAATCCTAACTTGACATTCATTGGATTGAGTTGAGGTTATATGTCTGTTACTTGATAGTAAAACCTGAAATGAGCGAAGAAGCCATCGCTAAACCAAACAAAAATAGAAAAGAAAGAAGATCTTGAATTCATTAATCGTAATGCCGAATCCTCATCAATCATCGCACACGCTACTGTCACTCCCACTGCTACTGCTGTAAGAGCACGAACTCAACGGCCCCGCCTCACAATCAACCGCATTCGTCCAAGTCTTCAATAATTCCTTAACCTCAACATTGGCATCATCTCTTTCGGCCTCATAATCAAATTTGATGCCCGTGTCCACATCTTCATTCTCGATGTTCGAGTCAGAGTTGAGAGCACTACTGTCACTGCTACTTGAAATTGTGCTGAAGCTTGCACGACGAATTGGTCTGCGGATAGGAGGACGTAGACCGCACGGCACTGGTATGCCGAATGGACGTGGTGGGGGTGGTCCCATCATTGGTGGGGGAAAAGGTGGTGGTCCCATGCCCGGAGGTGGTGGAGGCCCGCCCATGCCTGGAGGAGGTGGTGGCCCGTTTCGAATGGGGAATCCAGGTCCAAATGGTCGCGCTTGCCATGGTCGTGGTAGAGGAGGCCTGTTGTTGGGAGCAGTCTCCGGCCACATGTGCATGGATATTTCCATTCCAGGCTTAACCATAGCCTCCCAACATGCTGGGAGGATGATCTCACCAGAAGCTACAGAAATGAGATCGAAATGACCTTGTTGAACATGGGGTCCAATGACATCCACGTGAAGAAAGGCATACTCGATCAGAGATTTCATTTCCTGATGGCGAAGGATGTATCAGCGATGATCCCAAGGTTATTGAAAGCAAATGCAATGCGAGGGTACTTACATCAAATGTTTGCACAAGGAAATACGGAATTGTAAATTTTCGGCCCACAGCATCTTTGAAGTGAACGGGTTCTGCTGGATCTCCGTTGACATTGAAGAAGGCAAGCAAATGCTGATCCTCTTTTGCTTCTCCGAGACTCAAAACGTCAAAACAAACGACTATCCTCTCTCTACCATCATTCACTTTAGCACCTTTCAGAGTACCCGCAATGGCTCCATGCAGATGCTTGGGCAAGGCGTAGTAATCATCAAGGGTGCTAATCTTCTTCGCCTTCATTACTCGCTTCATCCCGAACTTAAGACGTCGGTGGCCAAATGGAACCTTGAGTCTCTTATGATCCCCAAGAATCAAGAATGCTTCGATAGAATCACTCGCTTTGTCATCGAAGAAGAGACTGCTGGGTCCGAAGAGCTCTTTGAACCATGAATCTACCTTGCCAAACTTTTGCTTGAAAGTTGACATAGTGATGAATTCAACGTCTGTGATCTTGTTTTTGACAAGTGGATGATTGGTATCGACGACGACTTCGATGTCCTCGTTTGGCTTGTTCGTCTTTTCTTTCGTGTCAGAAAGGACTGTTGGAGGAGGAGGTGCAATGAAATCTAGCTTGGGCGATGATGCTTTAAATGGCTCGATCTTCTCAATGGGCGAGATATCTTTTTTAAATGTTGAAGATTCGGAATATGGAGGTGGTGTAAAAGACCCTCCGGCCACCACAACAATTTCCTCAGATTTGTTGCTGTTTAAAGTTAGCTTGGGTCTCAACGACATTGGGATTTAAGAAGTACCTGGTTGAAGTCTTTTCGACAGGCTCTATGATGAAAATCTCTTCACTGCGGTTGAAATTGATTACAGAGGAAGCGGCAGTGCTCGGAGGAGACACGTGGTACTTCTTTACGAGTCCCTTCAGGCGACGATCCCTCCTTCTCTTCAGACGCTCGACAAGAATTCTCAATGCCAGTTCTTCCTCGAACATGCCTGGAACTCGTGCCGTTATGCTAAGTGAAATGATTAGCACTTTTGCCCCAAGCAATATATCGGAGCGTCAACATACCAAACTTGATGTTTCGCCAGAGCTCCAACCTGAAGAATCAAAAGCAAATTCATCTTTACAACATCCATTTGTTCTGTAAGCTTCTTGATCCTGGGACCCAACCAAGACCAAGTGACACCTCTCGAAATACTTGTTAACTTCAAGACAGAAGTATCGATATCTTCGGCTTTCAGCTTGTTCTTCCAACCAGCCAGTCCAGCCTTCGTTATTGATGTAATGATCCTGCGGTACAAGGTCTCGCATTGCGCCGCACGTCGCTCAATTTCGATTATGCCCGCATCACTCAAGACAGTAACTTGGCCAGTTGCGCCATTCTTGATTTGCCTATCTGCCTCGATCAAGTCTAGCAATTGCCGTAAAATCCCTGCCGTAGCATTGATATCGGCATTCAAGAAGGCCAATTCCTGTAATGCATATCTTCGTGCTGTCGAAGCTGTTGCTAAAGTGATAGCGAGATTCGAACCCAGGGTGATAATACTCGCGATCGAGCTCACGGTTTGCTGTGATTCTGCCATCTTGGGGAAGTTGACATTCGCCTAAACAGCTTGAGAGAAGCTGGGAAAGGACCACTTATTATCATCATCTGAGGCGGGGTAGTAGATTCCGTGAAGTCTAGCTGGCTGAATATGCAGCTCTGCAGCCTTGCCTTGCTGTCTGCCTTGTTGACCAATTGATTTGCATTCCACAACGGGACATGATAATGCGGCTGCACTTTTGACCGAGTAGTTGCCGGATTTCTATAGGATATCATATATGCAGTAAGCAAAATTGCCAGCAAACATCTTTCACTATTCTGCAATGCTGATGTTGTGCTTCACACCTTTGGGAAGGGAAGCTTCATTTGGGTCCTTCTCCCCACCTTTGATCTCACCGAGTACTTTAATGTAACCAGTTATTAGTGGAATGATAAAAAGGATGCACGATATGACTCCACGGACTTGGAGTTTTGTGCAGAAATCCTGGAGGTTTATCCATAGGATGTTGCATACTCCATATCTGCCGCTAGATCCATGCAAATACTTGAGAGTTCTC
>JBAMDN010000284.1:0-19406 GCA_037074945.1 Tetracladium marchalianum
GGGAAGAATTTAATTCAATGAGATGATATATGAACTTTTATAATGATTCTGGAATGTGAACGATGAAATATGAAGAGATATTGTCGGAAGAGGAATTGGTGAGTACTGATGGGAGGTGAGGTGAGGTACTGAGTGAGTTGAGGTGGGTACGTATCTAGGCATCGCTTCTTCTCGAATACCTAGTTATTGCCAACATGTATGCCCTGTGACGGGGATGCGAGTTAAAGAGTTAATGGACGAGCAAAACGTGTTGAGAGGGGTCGGCAGAACTTAAGAGCGAAGGAAAGTTGGTAAATAAGTAGAAGATGAAAAGTCACAGGCTCATTCATAAGAGAACAAACACACGTCGAGATGCGAGATGCGAACAATGTCGTGCAGCAATACCGTTACTTGTAGGTGTCCAGATGTAGAACATGGATTGCGGGGTATTAAATACCTCGAAATCCATGCAAACTTGCATATTTGCACATGTACGTACAGGAGACACGGCACGGGTAGATGTACCGTACTTCCAGATATGTGTACGAATACGTGTATTACGCTTCGTCTCCTCCATGTCTAAATACTGGCACCAGTACTTGAGAAAAGAGGGTGAATACGAAGTCACCAAGTCACGAAGTATGATCTGCAGAGCGCCGTCGACCGGGTGGGGGAATGCCTGGTCGAGTGAACCGAGCTATGGGGAAAATGGGAAAGGGGAAAGGTTGGATCGTCTTTTTAACGTAAAAGTGGCGATTAGGTTTTTGATTCGTGGTCTTAGTACGGTGTCTGTGCGTGGATGGAAGCATGTTTATTTCTATTTTCGAAGAGCCTGCGGCTTCTTCTTGAGTGGGAAGAAGATGGGAGATGATAATTGAGGGAAAGGAAGACGAAAGGTTAGGAGGTGTTTCATGATCCTGGCTGTTATCTGGTTTCTCACACTTTAGGCTGGCTGAAGTGATATGCAAATGCAAATGCAACTCTGACCAAGAATAATGTACAGTCTTTGTTGATGTTTGGAGTCGGATTTGAAGTCGTGCATTAACAAAATTGATGCTGTGGTACACCAAATGCAATCTGCATTGAAATGCGAGTCTGTGGCGTTTGTTTGCATTTCCTACTTTCGCAGAAGGATACTCCATCCTAGTCCAAGCAAAATTCCTGGCAACACACCCACAGACGGCGCAATTCTGTCCATGACAAAGAAGTACAACCTGAGATGCGGGACTCTTTGGTCACTTCGTACCTTTCCTAAGCCGAAAAAGTCCACAAGTGCAAGAACGGTTCTTTTCGCACTGCTATTGTGGCTTGAACTACGGGCTTTAATTTGGAAGCGAGTTTAAAGCCAAGACCATCTTGTTATGTCCCCCGCATTCGAAGGACTGCAGAGTAGGCAACTTTGTAATTTAAACAAGGTTGTGGATGTCCATTCTTTCCGGAGCTTGTTGAACGGGCCAAGTTATTGCTCTATTCTAGTCTTAGAGAGGAAAAGAGTGGTATTTTTGAGGGTGGATTGGCGAGGCTGGTGGCGTTACGAGGAGTACGCATTGTTTAGGTTTGTGCGTTCGTGGGTGGCATAGCGAAGGACGATGGATGGATGGATGGAAATACTGTGAATTGGTTGGAGCGTGTTGGGGAAGACGGGATTGTATTTGAGGATGCATGTGTGATTGGGTAGTTTGATGAGGGAGGAGGCAGTCCGGATTTCACTATATCTAGAGCCTTTGCTGGACGAAGTTCAAATGTTGTGTTTGGCTTGGAGATATTTGAGCGAGGTTGATACTTCGAGATTGACGACCCACACCAACTTTTGGATATTTGGATTTGAAGGCATACTTTCGATTCAGGTCACTCGGTCCGAGAATTGAATCTCTTTTGGCGTAGGTTACACGATTACGAAGAGTGAGTTGGCTTTCAAAATTCTACCCTAGCTTGTCCAACATCAACCATGACTGACCTCCACAGACATCCAGCTCTCTTCTTCACAAACAAATCTCTCATTGGCTCTCAAAATGAGACTATTCGTTCTTCTCCTAGTGATAAAATCTGCTCTCGCTGCAACTATCGTTGTCAGTGACCAACAAGGCGGCTGGGAGGGTAGCAAAGCCATCGACAACAACCCTGGAACATTTTGGCATTCCACTTACAGCCCATCCAACGTTCCTTTACCTCATGTAGCGACCATTGATCTTGGATCTCTTCAGTTGATCAATGGACTCTATTACCTTCCAAGACAAGACGGAAATGCCAATGGAAGAATTGGACAGGTGAAGTTGCCTCCCCAATCTATCATGCTTCAATCTCTTCAAGAGCAATACTCACAACCTCACAGTACAAAATCGAAGTGAGCACAAACAACGCAGCCTGGACTGAAGTAGCTAGCGGAAATTTCTTCGACGACCCCTCCAAAAAACAAGTCGGCTTCTCCAACCAAAACGTCCAATACATCCGCATCACCGCCATCACCGAAGCAGGCAACCGAGGACCATGGACCTCCGCCGCCGAATTGGGTGTCAATCTCGCTCCTACAACTTCCAATAATGGGCAATGGGGTCCTATGATTACCCTCCCACTTGTCGCTGCAGCCGCATTCCTCATCCCGAATTCAGGGAACATCCTCACCTTCTCAGCTAACAATTTGGTTTCCTTTGGTGGTTCGGGAAATACCTGGACAGCAACTTATAATCCTACCACTGGCGCTGTGTCAGCTTTGAACGTGCAGAATACAGCACATGACATGTTCTGTCCTGGTATATCACTTGATGCGAGTGGCCGCGCCATCGTGACTGGAGGTGACGACGAGCAAAAGACGAGTTATTATGTACCGTCTTCAAACTCGTGGAGTTCGGCGGCAAATATGAAAATTGCGAGAGGCTATCAAGCTTCAGCTACTTGTTCAAATGGGAAGATTTTCACGATTGGTGGTTCGTGGTCTGGTCCGTTGGGCGGGAAGAATGGAGAGATTTATGATCCAGCGACGAATACTTGGACTTTGCTAAATGGGTGTACAGTGGGACCTATGCTTACGAATGATGCTCAAGGCGTTTATAGGCAGGATAATCATGCTTGGGTGAGTTTGAAGTATTTTTTGGTATCCTGATCCTTCGGTTTGGGAGCTTGGGATGGACTTGGCAAACCGAATTTTCCTACAGTACTTTCTCGCTTCTAGATCCGTAAGACACGAATATACTAATAATTTGATACAATAGTTATTTGGCTGGAAGAGCGGATACGTTTTCCAAGCCGGGCCCAGCTCCAAAATGAACTGGTATGGTACAAGTGGTTCTGGTTCCCAAACATCAGCTGGATTGCGAGCATCCGACCCGGATTCCATGGACGGAAATGCAGTGATGTAGTAAGTAGCAATCACTCGTTGTCTGATTTTTATGCTTTCAAACTTCCAGTCTCAAGTTAAGAGAAGGACTAACACCACATCTCCCACAGCGATGCTCTTGCAGGCAAAATCGTAACCTTTGGCGGATCACCCAACTACCAAAACTCAGACGCAACTAATCGTGTACATTTGATTACAATTGGCACACCGCCAGCTCTACCAACCGTCACCCAATTAACGTCCATGAACTACAGGCGTGCATTCGCCAATGCGGTCGTTCTGCCCAACGGCAAAGTCTTCGTCACCGGAGGTCAATCCTACGCTGTCCCATTCACCGACACAACTGCAGTGTTGACGCCAGAACTTTGGGATCCCGTTACACAAACTTTTACAGTTCTTCCAGCTGAGACTGTACCAAGAACATATCATTCAGTGGCCCTTCTCATGCTTGATGGTCGTGTTTTCTCGGCTGGCAGTGGACTTTGTGGGGTTACTTGTGGGACGAATCATTTTGATGTAAGTTCTTCGTCTTCCACTTCTACTATTAAATCATACGTATTGACACATCTCTAGGCACAAATCTACTCTCCTTCATATCTCTTCAATCCCTCAACTGGCGGCCCCGCCACACGACCAGTCATTTCGAGTATCTCCAAAACAGCAGTACAAGTAGGAACGACCTTCCAAATCACTACCAATATGGCGGCGACGACTTTCTCAATGGTGAGATACGGATCCGCAACTCATACCGTAAACACTGATCAGCGACGAATTCCACTGAAGCCCACATTCACGAGTGGAACGACGTATAATTTGAGAGTACCGAGTGATTCTGGAATAGCATTGCCGGGGTATTGGATGGTTTTCGCAATGAATTCTAACGGGACGCCGTCGGTAGCGAAGAGTATTCGGGTGTTTATTTGAAGTTATTTTTGTATCCTTCAACGTGGATGGTCGAGCGGTATCAAAGTCATTATTTCTCTAATTAGTAAACATGGCATGAAGCCAATTCTACAGTATCTTGCGTGCTTCGCTCTTCAAGCATGTTTTCAACCACAATTCCAAATCACAAAAATTGCACGACGACAATCCCAAACGCATTCTAGGCAAGCAAAGAAAAGGTAACTTTCCAACAAGAAACAATTAGCCTAATTCTCCAATCACCCAAACGGGTTCAAACCCCTCAATGGCGTAATGGAACACTAATCAATCGATATCCAAATGATAAGCACTATCAAACATTGACGTTCAGGTGCAGCAGCGTTCGCCGAGCACCAGCATGTATCTGGGAGTACAAAGAGCGCATGCAGGAGGGTGCGCATGCAAGCGTGCTTACGAAGCTTCAACCACAAAACAGGTCGCCACCACTCAGGATCGAGGGAATGGAAATCAAAGCCTGCGCGTTCGGGGTTTAGATGGGATAACTGGGTTAGATGGTTTCTTATTAATCGTGAGCTCGCATGGCGCTTGGGTTGGACCCTTGTTCTCGGCGGGGGATTTTGTTGAATGGGCCGGATTTGGGAAGTGAAAGGATTTCGTTATATAAGAGGGAGTGGTAGGCCAACTTTCATGGCTCAATTATTTCATTCTTTTTTCACATTACAAAGCAAGGAATTTGTTCTCATTTCGTCTCATCTGAAATACGAAAGAAGGACTTGTAACGAAATCCGTCATCATGCCTCTCACCACAGACGAACCGACGTTGAAGACCGCCAATGGAATTGTTGATCAACTCCAGGCTATCTTTGGAAAACATCCTGGATTTCGTCCAGGTGAGTTGTCGTTTGTGAAGCTTCAAAATACACATTCTCATACTGACAACTTGCTAGCTCACGCCAAAGGGATCATTCTGAATGGAACCTTCACTCCAACAGCCGAAGCGGGGAAGTTATCAAAGGCACCACACTTCAACGCTGCTTCAACTCCAGTGTAAGTATTAAGACGCCACTTTCTGTCCTTGTCCTATTGCTCCTTTATTTTACCAACTCAAAATATTACAAGATAAAACAGGAAGTCCTGTGCCATCTACACCCTTCAGACCTCAAGTCTTCACTTCACCACAACTCAAAAATCACATACTAACAACCCACCTCCCCACACACAGCTGGGCACGTTTCTCCAACTCCACTGGAATCCCCAACATCCCCGACGCCAACCCCAACTCCTCCCCCCGAGGTATCGGTCTCCGCTTCCACCTCGGCCCCCACAAACACACCGATATCATCGCCCACTCCACGCCCTTCTTCCCCGTCCAGACCGGCGCCGACTTCCTCGCTTTCTTCCAAGCCGTCGCTGCCACGAATGCAGAATCCGCCTCGCCGACTCCAGTTGAGCAATTCCTTGGCACGCACCCTGCGGCTTTGAAGTTCGTTCAGGCTCCAAAGCCGACGCCTGTCAGTTATGCAAGGGATCAGTATTGGGGCGTCAATGCGTTCAAGTTTATTGATAGTGAGGGGAAGGGGACGTTTGTGAGGTGGTCCGTTAAACCTGACGAAGGTGTATTGCCACTTGAAGCATCACTGTTGGAAACCGCCGAGCCAGATTTCTTACAGAAGGAGTTGGCTGAGAGATTGGAGAAGGGAACACCGATTGCGTTCAAACTTGTGGCGCAGATCGCCGAGGAGGGAGATGAGGTCAATGACGCTACGGTTCATTGGCCGGAGGACAGAAAGGTCGTCGAGTTGGGAAGTATCGTGTTGAATGGCGTGGTGGAGGATCATTTGAAGGAGAGTAAGAATGTAATCTTTGATCCTATTCCGAGGGTTGAAGGCATTGAGCCGAGTGATGATCCGTTGTTGGAGATGAGAGCGGCTGTTTATCTGATTAGTGGAAGGCAAAGACGTGCTGCGTAGGGACGGAAGCGAGATTCTTCTGTTGGGATGCCAAGGCATTGTATTGATGAAGATGTTTATATCTTGGTTAGCTAGTTTTTGAATCAATTTGTGGGAATTATAGTAATCTGTCAAACTTATTTCTGTCTCTCGCACCTTGTCCCATATTGGAATGTCCGGGGAGTAACGCGTGGTGTGTACCTACTTGAGGGAAGTATGTAAATCTTACCAGGGGAGTAAGCCTAAGCTCAGCCTTGCTGCACGTAACATTATAACACCTGTTACTAGGGTTGTCATGTTAGTATGAGCTGATGCTAGAAATCATTAACAGGATGTCATGCTTAAGTGGACCATCCAAAGTCATCTGCTGTTCGTTCCCCATCAGCATTACGTATGCGAGTCATGCTTATTCTGAATCTGAGAATACACTGAAAGTGCAAGGAATTTGAAATTGTGAGCTTCTGGACTTCCTTTCGTATTCTAAGATTTGGCTGTGTAGAAAGGCAATCAGCAGCATGGAATACATGTCATCTGTTCCCAAACCAAGCCAAATCATGATCACAATCATCAGCTTTTACGATTTGTGAGGACTTTTTCACATGCTTCCAAGAATAGCAAACGCGATAAAGTTTTTCTAATAAGAACTTAAACAAATAGTATCATCGGGCTTCTACACAAACGACCCTCGTTCTCTCGAAAGAAGCTTCTAAACCACTTCAATTATTCAGCCTCCTAAGAGACTTTTCAACAGGACAACAAGAGCGAACAAAATGAGAATAAAAAAGAACCAGATCAAAATGAACAAAATGAAGGCTGTCCGATGGGAGGGAAAGCCCTACTCCGTCTCTGTCCGAAAAATCCCCGTTCCCAAAATCGTCCACCCAGAAGACGCCATCATTCGAATTACGAGCTCTGCAGTAAGTATCGAGATTCATTGATCTCACAATCTCGCGTATTAACATCCATGAAAATGGTACTTCGCCGTAGAAGACCTACTGACAAGCCAAATAGATCTGTGGATCAGATCTCCACTTCTACCATGGTCGTTATAACATGCCCCCCGAAACCGTGGGACACGAGAACATGGGCATCGTGGTTGAGGTCGGTAGAGGAGTTACGAATATCAAGAAAGGTGATCGGGTAGTTATAAATGGGGCCATAGAAGGTTCGTTGCATTCGCTTGGTGTCGTTGATTCATCACAAAAGTATTCTTGGACAATGTTCAGAGGCTGACACAAAACTAAAGAAGCCCTCGACAACGACAATGATAGAGCTCATGGAATATTCGGCTACGGATTCCCACATGAAGCAGGCGTCAACTTATTCCATGGCGGCCAGGCCGAGTTCATGCGGGTTCCATTTGCACCTCAAAATCTGCTCATCGTGCCGGACGGAAAGCAAAATGAGCTGGATTATCTCCTCCTTGCCGACATTTGGCCTACAGCTTGGTGGGCACTTGAGCGTGCCGAACAGGTCATTGGTGATACTGTTGCGGTGTTTGGAGCTGGTGAGTTCGAAGACATGATCACCGTTCGTAGTCATAATGCTGAGAATCCATCCAGGTCCGGTCGGTCTCCTGTGCGCATACTCAGCTCTTCTCCGAGGATCAGTTCGAGTGTATGTCGTTGATTGTGTGCCAGAACGTCTCGCCATGGCCAAAAAGATAGGTGCCATCCCAATTAATTTTGTTGATGTTGATCCCGTGGTTGAAATTCTCAAGCATGAGCCTGGTGGAGTGGATCGATCTTGTGAGTGTGTTGGATATGAGTGCGTTGATCGCATTGGGAAGAACGTCGAGTCTACCACAATTAAATGGGCGATTGCTGTCACTCGATTTTTCGGAGGGATTGGGTTGATCGGAGTCTATGTAGCTCCTGGAGGTGGTAAGACAGATGTCGTGATACTGTACTTTTCAGAATCGCTGCTAACATGCACTGGTCAGATCCAAAAGACACAGATGGCAGTATTCCGGACTTCCCCATAGGTGACTTCTTTTATAAAGGCCTATCGCTCAAAGGAGGAATCGTTGATACTCGTCAATTCCAAAACACCCTCAAAGTCCTGATCGAAAGCGGGAAAGCCAAGCCCAGCTTTGTCTTTGACAAGAAGTACGATATTAACGATGCTGGTAAGGCATATAAGAACTTTTCTGATCGTAAGATCATCAAGGGATATTTTAGCTTCGATTGGGTTGATCGCGAGAATTCTTCAGTCGCTAGTGCTCATGAGGGAGATGATGGAACCAGCGAAGAGGAAGTAGGGCTTGTAGTTAAGCCGGCAGGATATCATAAACGCAGCCATGAAACTGTGAATGGAAAGGAAGTTGAAGAGCCTCGAAAGGTTCGAAATATGCGGGGAAATCGATCAGGATATCGCTAGTTTTGTTGGGGATATATTCTGGCTAAAAGCTCGCCCCGTAGTTTGTTAAGTTGACAGGGAAGCGCTTCAATTTGAGAAAGACTCTAGATCTGCGCTCATGTGAGTTTTCATCTATGCTTAAATTCTCAAATTTGAAGTTGAGCGGGACTTGAGAAATAAACGCGATCCACAACTGACATACCTAGATCCTTTATGCACCTTTGCCCAGATGTCTTCATGAAGTACCAAATTAACAGCCCATCAAAATTATTTAAAATTTAACAAATCATTAATACTCCTTATTCTTCTCCACAAACTTGAATGAATCCAGTCCAGTGTTTCTTCCCGTAAACACCAGCTCTAACCCCTCGTTCTCATTTGTGAAGATCCCCACAGGCTCTTGAAAGACATTCAGTGTGTTTAAACCGGCACTAATCGATCCAAGATGCGTAGGAGGAGTTGAGTTCAGCGCCAACGCTGTGATTTCTGCAGCGGAATCCCAGCTATTGGAACTAATTCCCAAGAATACACTGATGATCAAAGAAACCAGAATGTAGAAGCAGTACAAACAGATCACGACAGTCGCGAGTATAGTCGGTATGTTTTCGAAAGCGTATCCGATAAGCGATTTTCCAAGCACGTCAATTTTGAATGACCTCTTTGGATCGTGGTCGGCAAGGAGGCGAGTTTCCTCAGCAGAAATGGTTCCTGGTGGAAAGTTGGGTACCCTATAGGCTGTCATCTGAGGGTCGGATGTGATGTTCGGCATCCAGATGCCGCTTGGTGTTGATGCATCCGTTTTCTTGTAGGTCGTATTTGTGTATGTGACGTTGAGTACACTGACAAGAAGAGCATTGGAAATCGCCGTGGATATGATACCATTGATGATTGGTCCATGGATGTACGGTTGACCAAACTTACGAGTACCGTCCCACGTCGTATTCGTCTTGTTAGCAGGAAGATATGCTAGAGCCAATAGATCGGTGAGGGTTGTTGATCCGACAGAATCATCGAGCAGGTTGGCGTTTGCCGTGGCGTTATATCCCCAAGCTGGGTCAATGGATATGACATCTGTCGCTCTAGATATTGTGTTGGTTATGAAACTCGTGCCGGATGTAGGATAGGCTTGGATTTGGAAGTAGTCTGTTGAATTGACTATCGACTCAAGCCAGACGGCAGCCACAGAACAGGTCCAATACCAAGGTACTCCTGCTCCCACATCGTCAAGGTCTGGAGCAACTACTGCAATTATCGATGATGAAAATAGGTTTTTTTGAGGTGGTGCAGACCATAGAATATGTGCAGCTTTTCCTCCGTTGTACGAGGAATTGAATTCTCCTAACGTGATATCAAGTTCCTCGGTGGCAAACTCGCTGGACGTACCCCCCATGCGAAGTCGAGAAGAGGAGTCCATGCCAGTGGTTGGAACTGCATCACAGGTATTTATCCACACAAATGGCTGTTTGGTTTTGGCCGACATATAGTTTTTGTACATGTTCCAGGATGCAGCATTGCATGCTTTCATCGCATCGGCAGTAAGCTGGAGCGGTGCCGACGTTGTACTGCTATCATATTGATTCAGCATACGTGAACTGACTCTATCCTGTATAGCGGCTCCTAGAAGGAGTTGACTCGTATCTGATCCAGAGGAGCGCGAGTCTCTGCTCATGATGTTCTCATATAGTCTCCTCACAGCGGAGTAATCGCTTATAATAAGTCAGCCATGAGGCAAGCTGAACCTCGGGATGCACTCACGATTTCCCAGGCGTTTGTAAAGTAAGTCGAGAAGGGGTTAGAGCATCCATGGAGGTAGGAAGTGTAACAGTGCACTGACCGAACAATGGATGGATTGGCCGCGGTATCATGAGGATGGCACTGGATGGACCAACGGCCGCTGCAAGCACAATGGCGAAAAGAATATGCAAAAGTAATGCAAACTTCTTCAGAGATCCCATGCCCTTGCTTTTCAAACTTCCGATCAGCTCCGGAGACCATAGATATCCGATACTTGAAATTTGCGCCGGTGCAAAGAGCGATCCAAAAGGGACTCGGCCATTCTGAGTGATTTCGTACCGAATATGAGAGAGTAAAGCAGCTGCGATTGAAGCCTGCATCAACACTTCGTGTGCCTTAGCAGCAAATTGTAGGATCGAGAAAGCCGGATTTGGTTTCAGGATAGTTGCCACGGCATTCAGGTACAACAACACGGCGCAGGCAGCGAGAGGGGGGATATGGAGCAGAGATCTGATCAAGACGGTCCTTCGATTCTTCTCGACCGCAATTTTGGGAGCTTCGACATCGCGCCGCCACAGCCCAAAGTTGAAGATTCCCAGCCCATTGCTACGGAAGAATGTTTGGAGATCTCGGTGCCAGCTGGAGGGGTTTTGAGGTTTGGTTGATGCATTGGGATTCGAATCGCGAAGATCATACCCCATTTCAGTGCCACCTTCCTTTCCAGCCGAGTATTCTCCCCTGGAAGTCGCGCTCGAGGGCTGGAAGCCCGATGTTGATGCCGTCCTCATTCCTTATCTCAGCAATTGCCTTTTCATCCAACTTGACACGAGGGGTGAACGGCGAATGTTGTTAAGAGACAATTGTAAATGTACCGAATGGATGTTGCATATTGAAAAATGGTTGTACAAGTGCGAACCAAGCTTTCGCCATGATATTCGAGGATGCCACTATGTATACTCGAAGGGGGGGATGGCAGCGGGAACGGTGGTGGCTGAGCGGCTGAGCCGTGGTCCATCACCTGGATCAACATCGATCCATTATTGGCGACTAGCCGTGGTGGCGTTAACGAAGCCAATAAAACATACTGCTTTTGGACATCAAACGGTTATCCGAGGGGCTCGAACAACGAGACTTCTCATCTTGAAGCTGCCTTGGACAATTATGGTTGAGGCAGATTCGCCATGCCACACATCTCGCTTGCTGAGGCGTGGTTGGGCAAAGCTTCCCAAGAGGACCGTAGAAATTGGATAGCCTGTTGTAAACACAATAGAAGCGCCGAATTATCAAATGGTAGAATTAAAAATCGAAAGAAGCCATGGGCTGACATGACAATAAGTATCAATAAGGTCTTCCAATACGTGGCTATATATTTGTCTCTCGCCCAGTAACCAACATACCTGTGAAAGGAAGTAACTCGGACTTATGTGCACTTCTAGTGACATAGTGACGCTACTTTCCAATATACGATTACCTTAGAGCTAAACGGGGTTTTACGTGTAAGGCCATGAGCAGGGTTCACACATCTCCAGATGTTTGAAGGAGGTATTCTCTTAGCTTGCCATAGTGATTGTTGAGCGCAATCGCGCACCACATATTCTTTGCCGTTTGCGGTCCTAAAGATAATGTGAAAGCAAAGATACAAACAAGCACTGCGAATCTATAAATGAAGATCCATGTGGACTGCGCTAAAGGAGTGAACTGAAGAGACTGGGTGACTGGGTGCCGAGCCAAGACAGAACAATGGAATTTTGTTAGGCAAATATTATCCTTATCCCCTCTTTATTCCTCTTCATAGTCTTCTGAAGCTTACATAGACGCAATTAAAACTATGTAACAATGAGATGGAGATTTATGAATGAACAGCATGATTATGGCTTCAGTCATTGATGTTGTTTTCGGAGGTTGCCAAGCCAATTACCCTCCCTTTTGCAATTGCTGAATTGGTGTTCCTCCATTGAGGAGGTGAATAGAATGTCTCCATCTTTGTGGCTCTGCGCTTGTATATGGTCCAGGCGTCCGCAAAATGCCTTGAGTGCCACAAAGATATCAACGCTTTTGACACCCTTCGACTTCAACCTTTACCACAACCTAGCTGCACCTCTCCACAGCATCAGACCGACACAACACAACAACTAAACCGACCGGACCCTCTCAAACAGCCATCGCAGAATTTTTATCTCTTCAATGTACGATACCTAGGTATCTGCATAACAATGTCTCAACAAAGTACAGGAATGAGGTATTCCCCCACCGCCGAATATGTGGAGTTGCTTTGGGGGATGGACACCAAACCTAGCCAGCAACAAACGATTTTGAACCTCCGCAGACATTGGCACAGTCTGTCAGAGACTCGAAAATATGTCCAGCATGGGACTGGCCCAACAGATTCTCCTAGTCCGTGGCGACTGCTCGACACTGTAATCCGGACAGCCAGGCGACTGAAGCTGGAGAAATCAAAGTTCAACTCTTGTGGACAACCGACCCAGGAGAAAGTCTTGACAGCCTGTATGTGACTTCTTGATCTTGGAAGAGAGTTAAAGATACAGTTAAGCAGTAAAATTACGGACGATCAAATACCTCGACCCAATGATATCAGTTCAGATTTGTTGATCAGAGCAAGGAGTAAGTTCCTCGAAGCCAAAAATAGATACAGTCATATTTGGTCTTATTCTAGACGGCTACTGACTAGTAACAGAAATTTTTAATCTCATGCACTTCCCAAGAGAGATTCTGCTGAATATTTGCCCCCTTGTCAACGAGAATGCATCAGCAGCCTCCGCATTTAACAACATCTGCAACTTACGCCTCAGCTGTAAGAAACTCAACGAATGCAGCTCACACTTACTCATGGACAGAATCACGGTCGAAATGACAAAAGCATCTCTTCGGCGCATCAATTACTTTGCGCGCCACGAAACCATCAAGCTGGGGATTCGAACAGTTCGGGTGAATCTCCCCTACTACAGAGACCATATAGCGGAGAACTTGGAGAATCTTGCGACTTATCACAGTGAGCATTTGAATGAACACATTGAGAGGCAAGAGCCAGATCCAGAGACCGCTGCTGCCGAAGAGCTTGCCATTTTTGATAGAGCGAGAGAGTACGTGGACTCGTGGCAAAAAATCGGCGACGGAGAGGATCCCAGCGATGAAATTGGTTATTTCATCGAGAAAGCATATGAGGAGTACCGAGAACTATTCGAAGCTCAGGAGAATGTGCGAAATGACGGCGATTTTGTCCGTGATGTGGCATTGAGCTATGCGCGACTTCCACACGTCAAGAATCTTGAATTTTATGATCACCTCCATATTGGCCCGCTGGGATTCGCGTATCTTGACACTGAAGTCGACGTTAGCCTTGAAGCCCTTCTCAGAAAGATGATGACCCGGAATGTGTGGGAGGAGACTAGATATTTTGGAGCACTCAGAACCCCACCAATATATGAACTTATTCACCTGGTGAGTCGCAAAGAGACCAACAACCTAGTATAACTTCCTAGGTCCACAACCTGGAAGAACCTCCTCGTCACAAACGAGAATTTTGCTGACTCTCTGGTACCAGCCACGAGCGATCAAACAAGCAGGAAGCTGGGTCCATTCCCTCAAAATCGACCTTACACCTCCTGCTGCTGAACATCTTACAACTATGGCTGAAGCTGGAAACCTGGCCGTTCTCATGAGCGGGCTACTGAGCCTTCAGTCAATCTCGATTGGTTCCTCACGGGCTCAAGAGTTTGATTTTCGGAGCGCAGACATCGACACGGATATGCCGGCAATGGCCCCATATTTGACGAGGTTGCTTAACATAAACAGTCTCAAAAGTATCAAATTGGATCTGGATTTCCTATGGCCTTTCGAATACTACCGAAACGTGGGTTCTTTAAATTATGTATTCGCAGCGCGGGATTCCATTCGCGAGTGTGATTTCACATTGAATGACATGTTCGCACACCGACCATGGAAGAATCTGAAGTTCCTGCAACTATTCAACGTTCCCATGACGCTCGAGGAACTTGAGGAGACGATGAAGATTGTCCCTTTGAATTTAACCATACAATTTGACTCCGTGATGATGGAGAAAGGAAGTTGGGAAGCGACTGTGGATTGCCTTCATCGGAGGTGTTCTGCATCGTCGTGGCTGACCAGACCGCTGGGCCAGGAGTTTGTCGGTATGACTCTGGCGAAGAGAGTACAGGTGCTTGGCACCGATGAGAGATCTAAGGACAATCAGATTACGGCCTATTTGAGCGGTCGTA
This sequence comes from Tetracladium marchalianum, assembly GCA_037074945.1. Classification (NCBI taxonomy): domain Eukaryota; kingdom Fungi; phylum Ascomycota; class Leotiomycetes; order Helotiales; genus Tetracladium; species Tetracladium marchalianum. The sequence continues at coordinate 14,493 of JBAMDN010000284.1, forward strand.
TATACCTGAATCCTCTCAGGTAGCCAATGGGCATTGAAATGAAGGATGAGGTAGAGGCGAGAAGCTATACTGTACTGTACGTCTGAGAAAGTTGCTCTGTGGTGGAAAGCGTGATTGAACTTGCAATGGAAAATTAGGCTCTGGCATTCGATCAAAGTCTCTGCAATTTAATAAGGGATGATGTACCGACGCTTCTGAAAAGTATACACACTTGTCCGGTATTTCGATATGAATATCTTTTCATCTTCTTCTGCGCACTCGCACCATTAATCCCCTATCTGGCAACAAGCCACCCTGCTTTTTCAGACTTGGCGCCGGTACACCATTTCTCTTGAGCTCCCCTGGTAAAACCTCAATTTCCAATCTCAACAACAAAGCTGCAATACCGCCCATAATTTCATTCGTCGCAAAGTGCCTGCCAGGACAAAGTGTTGTCCCCCCACCAAAGGGCCTCAAACTCAATGTCCTTGCTTTTTCTTTCTTCTCCTTCACTTTCTGCGCTTCCTTCGACATTTCAACAGCTCTTTTCTTCACATCATTCGAATAATTCGTTTCGGCTTCCGCATTTTCAGACACAGAATTAGCTTCAGTGGCCGAATCATCATCAGTGAGGAATCGTTCTGGCCAGAAATTCTCTGGTCGCGACTCTTCAACGCCAGGGATGTACCAGGTTTTGAAGTCCATTTGTAAAGTACGCGAGTGTACCATTGCCATGTTTCCTTTCTTGAGGTGGAAGTCTCCTAGCTGGATGTTCTCTTTTACAACTCGAGGAGATGGCGAGGCTGTTGCCCAGCGTAGTGCCTCGAGATAGACGGATTTGAGCTTGGGAGATGAGGTTGTAATGGCTCTCATGTTGAAAGACGTTGGACCAGTCTTGGCGGCTTCTATCTCTTCGAGAACAGATGCAACGAGAGTTGGTCTGAGAAGCGTCTGAGATATGACTTGCATTGCAATTGGGATTGCATTGGCATTGAGCTGGTATTATCATCAGTCTTCCTGCTGTTCTTTCAAAATAGGAAAATATACTCACACCCCAGATAAAAACCATCTGATTCCCTGCCCTGACTTTCGCTGTTAACCCACTCTCCTTCAAGTAATGAGCACGCTGTCGTACAAATCTCAATCCCCAATAAGGATCCCAGTCAGGATCCTCCCCGAATCTATTCTCTCCCTCAGCCTTTCGAGCATCAGACTCCCACTGCGCGCACTTCTCCCATCCCTCATCCCTCAACGCCCACGCAACTGGCAACATGAATCTTGGCATCTTGGTCATCAATGAATTAAAATGTTCGTCAAAAGCCCACAGCCACTTTTCAATCCCGGGCCAAATAGCATATATATTCGACCCAAACAAAGAGGTGATCGAAGCATGCGCCCACGTAGTCTTGACATACGCACAAATATCCATTTCTTGCCACTCATAACTCTCTTTCTCACCCTCGGGAAACTTCTTATCGATATCCGCGCAAAGTGTCTCGATGAACAGATCTGTCAGTTTATCTAATGGCTTTCCCGTCAGATGCTGCGGGGTCATCTTGTGAAGATCATGGATGAAGTGACGACCGTTGTCGACTACTTTAGGGTTAGGATAGGCGGTTTGTGCGCCCATGCTGACGATTTCGAGATCTGTTTTTGTGGCGCCGAGGATGTCGAAGGCCATAAGCATGTATGGGTCGAATATAAAGGTTTGGGATTTACGGTAGATTTGGCTGGCGAGAGTGGAGTCGAAGATGAGATAAAGGTGTTGACCAGCTACTTGGACTGTGGCTGCTGGGCTGGTAGGGTGGAGAGATCTTGAGATTGTGAGTTGTGTGTTTGGAAGCGAGCGAGATAAAGTGTGAAATGTATACGTACCTGACCCATACTACGAAACCGTTGATATCATTCATGAAAGATATTCCGTGGCCCAGCCATGGTAAGTAGTATGGAACAAGAGGTGGTTCTCCAGTCTTCAGTGTTCCATGAGTTGTGTTCCAGTAATAGGCGAGCAATGCCGGGAATGCGAGCAGAAGAAGCCAGCCGAGCCCAAGACCAGAAGTAGGGACATCCCCTCCTTGAGCTATCGTTACATTCATGTTTGCACTACCGTGGTTCACCGATATTCAACCTTGGGGATTGCGATTGATGTAAAAACATCTCGGCTGTCATTGTTAGGCGGTTGTCATCGTTGTCGTCCAACGGTTAGACGCCATCTGAAACTAGTCCAAGATCTGACATGATTATTCTCACGTGCGAGATTAGGAGTAATAGTTTTTTCGTCTTGAATATCATAATGTAAAGTACGATTATAGGTGAAGGAGTAAATGAGCAAGAGAATATTTATACTCAATTCACCTAGTGGTTTTAATCGTCTCCTGGCCAAGCTATAGACAAGAGTGAGTGAGAGGTGAATCGTCTGATGTCTAATGCCAAGAGATGACCGGAACGAAAGATACTCCGTTCCGACAATCATACGCTAGTCGCGTCTCCCTAATGCCCGACGCGGGGCACTCTCTTTCTCTTGCCTGGCGCCTAGCACCCCGACAACCTACAACAACGACAACAACAACAAACCCCTCTGAAACATCGTCTCAACAAACAACTACCTACCTTCTTCACCCTTCTTTTGCGATCAATTCGCTTTGGCTATACTATATCACCACTATGCTTTATGATGACCGAAGCTATGGCAGGTTTCGCAAGAGAAGACGTTGAGATTTTGGTGCGGGCTGGAGCAAGAAGCAACAGGGAGGACGATGCAGGGCACCGAGCTCTCGCAAACGCCTACCTAGCTTTTCAACCAGCAACCCGACAACAACTAGTCGTAAAACAAAACAATATCACAGAGCCTGGGGACAACGAGGCAGACAGCCAGTTGCACAATGAATTTGCGCACTCCACACAAAGCGAGCGCGATTCTACGAAATCCTACCGACCTTACGACGACGATACTGAAGATGGCACTTCGTTTTCTAGAGCTGGTCTGGATACACAAGATTTGGACCTGCTTAGGGGTTCCCAAGTGATCGAATCCCCGGTACTTTCCTTCAACAGCGTCCTACACAATGGCGATTCACCATCATTTCGAGGGCATACTGTTCATGACTTCCTTCGGTCGTCGAGACGGGGACCATCTCAAACGTCCTCGGCATCATGGCATCAGTCAAAGAGTGTTATTTCCGACTCGCAACCGGAACTTCTAGGGCTACACGATCAAATCTCCCCGACAGAAGGACTAGTGGATTATTTAGAAAGCTTCCAAGAGGCACACTTGAGATACCAGGCTTCAAGGCAGGAGGAAGATCAGCGAATAAATGAAACTTTGGAAGAGGGAATAACGCGGGATGAAAACGCAGTACCAATGTGGAAAACCATTCAATCCTCTTCCCCCGGGGAACCGCCGTCCTCACCTTCGCCTCATAGGTCGCCCACGAGATATCAGCGAGCACTTCAGTCTCTTCGAAATCCTCCGTTATCCCAGGAGCCAGCTACCACTTTCAAGAGAAAGCTTGTGGCTACCATGGAAGGCGCTCCAGTGACCTCCTCACCACGGAAGATGCACAAAAGCACTTCGTTTCCCCTCTCTTTAACGTCACTGGAATCGCGGGTTCATCAACGACCAGAAAGGCCTTCTTCACAACACAACGTAAGAAGCACGGCTCCGTCGAGCAAAGCTACAGAAGTCGCAACCTCAACAGCTGGAAGTACAAGTTCACCATGGGTAGATAAGCTCTATATCAGAGCATCTGCACCGTCCTCGTCACAAGGTACACTGACACCAGAGATGCTTCTTACCAAGCCGCTGCAGGACATGGTCAAAAGGATGTCACAAGACATCCCCTTCCGGCCAATGCTACAAACGCGGAAGCTACGTGGTTTCGAGAGGGGTCACTGGGTTGTGGACTGCAAGGCTTGGAACGACGGACTGCGTGCAAGGGGTTGGGAAATGCTGGGCAATTTTGTGGGAAGGGATTTGGCTGGGTGGGGAGTTTCATGTGAGAGAAGTGAGCACCATACTTCTTTGAGGGTGAATTGCTGGGGTGTTATGGTGGAACACATTTACTATCTTCTTTATTTGGCTAGTGAAGCGAAGATCAAGTTAGGAGATGCGGATTGGATAGATGGAGATGGTGTTGCTGTAATAAGAATGCCTTGATGTTCAGTAACAAAAATTCCCATTGGTTTTGTGAGTGAGCGAATGTCGCGTGCGAGTACTACAAAGCGTCTTTCGCATCACTTCAAAAAACCTGGCCATCCAGCTCACTTCCTTCTTCCGTTCCCTCTGAGGACTTACTTCCGCTCTAAGCAGTGGCATCAATGTCACTTCACCACCGAAGTTCTCACACTTAGACTCTTTCAACTTCCTCCCATAGGCCCCCATCCCCTCCTCCCCATTTCCACCACGTAACCCTCAACACACAATCCCATTCTCCACATACATCCCCTCCAAAACCTCATGCCTCTCCACCGCATCCTCAAACCCACAAACCACCCTCCCCTCCCTCAACCCTGCATAAACCCTTGCCACATTCCTCGCCGCAACCGGCATTGCCATTTTATCGACCTCGTCTCCCTCCTCAATCCCTTCCATATCCCACTCAACCTCCTCCGCCTCATCTCCAAACAAATGCACTTCTAACTTCATCCCCTCTTGATACCCAATCTGCACATACGGCCCAGGGGCTGTGATCCTTATCTCCCCCCTCTCACCATAAATCCTCCATTCCATCCCAGGCGTACCCGGGAATGGTCGACCACCTCTCAGTGTCAAGGAGAGTGGGATTTCGTCATTTGGAGTTGAAGTTGATTTAAGGTTTCCGTGGAGAAAAATGGTGTCTTCTGATGTTTTGGGTAGTGTGGGTCGATGAGATTGCCGGAGGGGAAGGAGAGGAGTTTGATGAAGGGATGGTGGTTGCTGAGGAGGGTTTTGGGTGC
>JBAMDN010000285.1:0-14158 GCA_037074945.1 Tetracladium marchalianum
AGACTCGTTCCATTCGAACTTCTTGGCTGATTATCTTTTTGCACAGCAAAAGGTTTTCAAGCATAACAGAACAATCAAGGTTAATTGTATCCACGGCGACTATTCTAAATATAAGCACCTCATTGTATAAGCCTTGAGTTGAAACTTGATGGATATGAAAGTTGGCCGTGGGAACCTCGGAAATGCCGTCTTTCCTGCAAGAAGATCGTGATGGGAAGAACCAGCAGGGACCAAGAAAATACAGCCACTTCACAGCACGCTATCACACCAATAGCATCGAAAATGATAATTGTGTCTTTGAGCCTTGCGAATGAGAGAAATAAAAACCAGTCTCCCATCGTGAAAGAGCTTGCCCTGCGTTGTTGAGCATACAGAATCCCCACGAGATGCGACCACATTGAAAGGCTGCTCCCGACTCGTCAACTTTGATAATTCCAGATCCCAATTTCCATGCACAATCTCAACGATGGAAATCACATCTCTACTAGTGGTGGATGGTTCTCAGTGCCAAGGTCCTCGAAGCCCCTCCTTCATGCTTGGATCACTTGATAGAGCCTTTCATGGGGAGAGCTGAAAACGTCGTTCATTTCCCAATTTAGGTGAAGAACGAGATTCGCAGAAAGCCCGAGGTAAGACTAACTATCAGGGAATAAATATATCCGAAGGCCAAAGAGAAAAGTTTGCTCATCTTCAGCTATTCAAGATGCAACGCCCCGATGAATTTACGTTAGTGTGGTTTCAAATAGTGTGTTGCAACAATGGAAGGACTGAAAACACGAGTGTGGCCTTATTGATAATCATATCATGCTCAAAAGATTGTCATATATGTGTTGTTCTTGATAGGTTTCTAGGAGAAACACAACAGTGGTCATTACAGCAACTTTCGTTGACTGGGAGCTGAGAAGAGTCCTCTGCCGTATCCGTCTGGAGATATGCAGGTTGTTCCCAAGGGGGCACGACCGAGACGAAGTGGCGAGGATACTACCACGGGATAGCGGACCTTAGTTTCGGGTATGGTGGCTTCGGCAACCATAACATCGGCAGAGGGAAGCTCTATTCTTTTTTTAATCGGCGATGGCAATCAAAATGCTCAATAATCTGAGTCATCCAAGCATCGCAGTCTCCCCAGACAGACACCTGTGAAACACTAGAGCCTTGCATATCTTTGTTCGTATGTGGCAAGCAAATTCCATAGAAGCGAAAGGAATTACATGCAAAACGAGAATACGACAGCTTCTCCCAAATCATCAGGACTACAGTACAAGTGAGACAATCATACTTTGGCACACCATCACCCATACAAGAACCGTGGGCGCTGAATTGCTTCGCCCAACAGTCAGTCAAAAGACCAAATCTGATTGAGACCTTTGTGAGCTGAAGAGCTCACTGATCCATGCAATGGTATACAAGGAATGGCTGGAAGTAAGAGAGACGTTTTGCAAGGTGAAAGCCGTGATCGTTAATATGCAAATAACACCAGAAAATCATGCGAAGCTCTTGAATGACATCTGCGACAAAGTGTAACTCTGAAAGTTCACGATACTTGGAATTGTTTGGCACTGATCACATCAGCGACCTCTTCGTTTTTGAAGCAACGCCAAGTCCTAGATTGGGCAGCTCTTTACGGAATACGGTACTCGTAACCTTACGAAAGAGGTCAATGATGATGGCACTTCTTTCTTGCAGATTTGATGACTGTACATCACATCATGCCGCAATCCACAATTTTCAAGCCCCATAGACCCTGTAGATACAGTCGTATCTTGGGATGGAGCTTCAATATCCAACATGGAGAGCTCGTTTTTAGTATAGTCGATCGACGTCTGCTTCGAAATTCGAGACCTCTGAATTACCCCCAGCACCAGGGGATTTCCTATGAGCGAGAAATCGTTTGAACTCGTGTTCTAGATCCTAAATGGCGGTAGGAAGTAAGGTCGATAATGCCTGGAGTTCCGTTTCCAATTGGCCATCATACGAGGTTGTCAAATTGCCATTGAGTGAGATTTTGTCCGGGATGCCGCGAGACCAAAAGCTCGGGTGACGGGAGTGCATACTAATAATTACTCGTCCTCCAAAATGGGAAGGATATCTTTGGTGAAAGAATGGTCAAATGGTTCGTCCTAAATTCTGAACCAAGGATGGCTTTCACGTCTGTCATTAGCCCAGGCCAACTATTTGTAGAATGCGAGGTTAGTGAGACATCTGATTAATCCTCCACCAAAAACGATGCCGGCACTTACTGGTCGATGTGAAGGTTGAGAACTCTGTGGAGTTGAGGGTTTGTCTCCAGGGAAGACAGCTGCAGGTCTCACTGTCAGCAGTACAGTATGTGCCGTCCCGGCAGTCCCGGGACCCATACGTTGGGTATATGTTATGCCAGCTTGGTCAATGAATGGCTTCATCTCACAGGTAGAAGATTTTTTGACGTCGCGTTGAAGAGATCAGAGTGTGGGTGTAATTGTATTTTGGTTGTCGAAGGGGATGCAATTCTTCGCCACAAAAGAGGAGTCGAGTTTAATCCAACGACACGATGCCTGGAATTTCGGCAAAGAGAGCCGTGGAGAGATCGAGACATCCAAGCCTGTGGCAGAAGAGCTTGTGTCAGAACTCTCTTGGTAAGGTTAAATCCTGCGTTTCTTTTCAAAAGGTCTTGCGAAAGAGTGTAGAAGGTGGTGAGACTCTCGAATTGACAAGTGAGATTCACGTGATTCCCCTTCGATTTTGAGTTCCAGTCAAAAATCTATTCAATATCACTGTGGCTTCAAGAGCTGATTCAGAGTGCAAATTCAGGAAACCTCTTCATCTCATCTGCCGTACTGAAGATCACTCCCATATCCCAGGTAGGTCCGTCTGGTTGGTTCCCATAACACACAAAAACGACAACAAGCTTTCAACGAGAAGAGGATTAGCAGCTGTTTCCAAACTTAAAACCTTATATGAGAAGGTTGTAAACTTCAGCGATCCTCTTCTCTCTACCACTGGCGTATCGATACTCGGGCAGTCAAACGTGTACTTCCAATCTCGAATGGAACATGTGACCATGGCGAAATCTCAGAGTTGGCATAGTTAGGATCTTTACCGAAATTGAAAGGAAAATTGATCTTCTATTGATCCATCATAGCCAGCATCTTGGTAGGGGCAAGCAGCTGAGCCATTTCTGGGTCATTGGGACTGCAACTGAATGATTGCCTTGACCTTGAGCCGTCAAAAATGATCTCCAGTTTTCTCAATCTGTCCATGCTGTCTAGGTTCTGCTATATCTTTTTATAAGTCTTTTGCGAGGAACTTTATTCCTGTTCACGAACTCGGATCGTTGGCTCGTCGTACGGCCATGCACTGATCAGCTCACAGTCTATTGTTAAATGTCAGACTTGAGAGATGCGCTGGCCAAGAAGCACCGAATAGAGATTTTCAATTATGTACACGTCGGGAAAAAATGAATGAGTTCCTGTTGTGCAGCATATCAATGGTTTCCGAGTATTTTCACCAGATCAGTATGTCTCCGTGTGGGAATGTGGTGGAGTGAACAACATACAATTGGCGACAAACAAGTTGGAGCGAAAGCAATGGTAAATACTTCCCCCTAGCTATATTCGGTGACTTGTAGAGCTTCAACTGAGTATCTGAAGAACTAACTGGCTTGTAGGTCTAGTCCTCGATTCTGTCCTCCCATTCGCTGCCGGAGATGGAAGAACAAACCACCAACACATTGCTGAAAGATCATGTACCTCAGCTCATATGAAAGCCTACTGAGTAGTGAAAATCCCGGCTGAAATATCCTTCTTCTGTCTGGGGATGGCGGTGGGTGAGAGATCTTCTCTTGAACAAAATAGACTTGGTTGGATTGAGAGGGTATTTGGTTGAAGTTGTTTTTTCGGGGCTTCTTGCGATCCTGAAAACCCTCATTACTGGAAAATGGCTGACTCAATTGCGTATGCTCATGTTCTGAAACATTCTATGAGTAAATTCTGGATAGTCAGTACGGAATTGGTGGGATGGAGTTGTGACGTTGCAAGGCAACCAGAATGGTGATATCTGCACGTCCACGTGACCTCGCGACAAGCTATCCCTGATTCGGAGACTCGATTTTAAATCAACTTCCACTACTCGAGTATTATTACCCATCACCACGCCCCTCATGCAAAAGCCATCTGCTCTCCTCAAATCGGTCGACAAGTATCTACAGGAAGACCAGCACAACTTGTCTGCCAATGAAGAGCAATTGGAACCCCTCAATCACATCGCCATGACCATCCTCGACGAATATCTTTCCAAGCTCAGCAGCTTTCTCCGGACACGCGACGAGGAAAACTTAAGGCTTTACCTACGCGTCGAACCTCCATTTCCTGACCACTTTACGAAACTAAGCCAGGAACTCAAAAATTCCTACCGTAATGGAGATGCCCTTGAAGCGCAAATCGAAAAATTGATCACGTATAATGAGGATGAGAGCCCAGAGCAAGGAGGGGCATGGCCGGGCTTTATTGTCTTTGTCAAGGCGTATTTGGAGTATCTGCGGGACGCCGATTTCGAAGATCTACTTGGGACTCATAATATATTGAACGTTGTGTTGAGGTGAGGCTGCCCAGGGGTCGAGCATTCTTTCATCCTGACTCAACCTCCGACTCTCTACTGTAACTAAGACGGGACAGCGCATGCATTACAGCCTTTTCGCATAGCATGCATGGGCTCATGTTGTTGCCAACAACTCTCCAAATATCTGCTGCTTTGGCAAGGTTGGCTACGACTCTCGATAAACGTCCGGATTTGACAGCCCATCTCAAAGTCAAGATCAATTACGAAGCTGGCGAGTCCACAAAAAAGACGCTGGTCGAGGGAACTGCAGAGGCAATACAAAGGGCATTTACAATATGCCTGACGGAAAGAGGCTCTAACAGCAATGGGATAGGTCCAGATGGCAAGCCAGAGGGGAAGAAAATTGGGATATACTCCTTCGCTAATCTCGTTCTCAAGTTACTGTTTCGATGCCGGAAGACCAGTAGCGCAACACAACTCCTCACAAACATCATCCAGTCATCTCCTCAACTGTCGAGATACCCCGCTAGCCAGCGTGTAACGTATCTCTATTACCTCGGTCGCTTTCATATCTACAATACACATTTCTTGGCAGCAGCACATGCTCTCCAGGCGGCATATGACCAGTGCCATGCTCGCTGCACAAGTCAAAGGAGAACCATTCTGATATATCTCACGACAGCTAACACGATTCTTGGCAGATTCCCGACAACATCCCTCTGTTCGCGACCTGAAGCAGTTGGAGTCGTCGATAAGTTCATACCTATCTGCCAAGCTATCAAAATGGGTGATTTTATATCATTTCATCAATATATGGATAAGTCGAATCCAAATTTCACTTGGTTCTGGGAGCGTAAAATATACCTTCCGCTTTTGAAACGGTGTGAAATGGGTTTATGGCGGTCGCTTGCTCGACGGGTCTTCCTCCTCACATACCAAGAGCCCTCCGATCGAGAATCCAAGAAAGCGCCCACTTTGTACATACCACATCTTCTTACAGCAGCCCAATACTGTCAGAAAATATTAGAGGGTTACACAAGCGACACGCCTCAATCGCCTCTTCGACCGCCTCCAGGAGGTCCCAAGCCGCTTTCCGCATGGTCTGGGGTTTGTGGCTCCGGAAACATGATGCCGGATTCAACCGACATCGAGATGACCTTAGCGAACTTGGTCAGTCAAAATTTCCTCTACGGATTTCTAAGTCACAACCAGTCTAAGTTCGCGATTATCGGCGCAAAAACACGGGGCGGTCCTCTCAAAGCTGGCTTCCCTTCCATGTACTCTGTTGTTCTGTCAAACGCAGAAGCAAACGGAGAGAATGATGTACCTGGATGGGTTCAAGAAGATCGTGTTAGTGGTGGAGGCCGAGTTGTCAAGTTAAGCTCAGCAAAACCTGTAGGGTCATAAGACGTCGAAAATATCTTGATTGAAAATTCTCATCCGATGGAAGTATTGCAGTTTCGAACTTAATTTAATACCTTCGCCTGAGTAGGTAACGAGAGTCTACCTCTGATATATTTCCAGTCGTGAGTTCTGGACTGAAATCACCAGCCAGCAGACGCTTCGTCAAATTGAATTAGCAATTAGATTAAAACTGGCAGTCTATGTGAACAAAAGAGCCCTGGAATCTTTCCAAAGCTGATCCCACCAAGTATAGTTATGTATTTCACTTTAGGCCCTTTGAACTCTGAACGAGCGAGGTTTTCGGTACATTCATTCACTTGGAGTCTTCAACTTGCTAAGAACAAATTCAACCATGGACCTCTTGTCATCTTTGAGTCCCAAATATTGAGATATCCTCCTCCCCACCGCTGCACTTCTATTATATTTGTACAAAATTTGCAGTAGTGCCTTACTCCTGACATCAACCCAAGTTATTCATCGACATTCGGAATCATTGTCGTACACATCAACCGAAACATTGACCTTCTGCAACTCCCCTGACCCATTCTACGACCATTTTGTAGGCTCACCTCACATCCCAAAACCCAAGAAAAAGCATATCAGTGAGCTCTCTTTGGGTCTCCAGCATCGTGGTAAACAAAGATTCTCTCTTTCAATCCCTCTCTAGTATAAAGAAGCGATCGACGATGCCGTCTGGTTCTCTGTTGGATACGATTCAAAATGAGAAAGAGATCCAAGGACATATGACTTATGTCACAGATCTCACGGCTGAGTATGAAGAGAAGGAAAAAGAGAGGGAGAAGAGTGCTTTGCAAAGTACGGTCAAAGTGGCGATAGCAGTGGGACGAAAGAGTTCTTCCTCCACTAGTTCGACCGTCAACAATAATGCGGTAGAGAAAGAAGTAAAATCGCAATCTCAGGTCGGTGTGAGAGACGGAGTGTCGATTTTCCAATCTCGTGTCGCGGAGAAAAAGGGGGCAAAGATATATTTACTGGAGGGTACGGTTCCAGAAAGGCCTTTGAGACGAGGGCTATCCCAGGATTCAACTGCCAAACAAGAACTCCTAAAACCATCCCCAAGTCAACATTCTAAGCGCAAGTTTGAAGACGAGATCACTACTTCACTTCCACAACCAAAGAGGCTATTTTCAACGCCACATCTGAAACAGACGGGAGACACAAAGAGGCTGGTCTCAATAGCTTCTCACTCATCAAAAGTCGAACCAGCAAGTGAGATAAATCTGCCAGCCGCAGTATCCTCAATTCCATTGCGAACCGTTCTATCATTTCCGATCTCCAAAACTACTTTCCCACCACTATACATCCCACCATCAATTAGCCCCACTTCATCAATAACCACAGTCGAGACGAGCATTCTCCTCTCTCCTCTTATTGGAAGCTTTCGAGGACCAGCAGACTCATCACAAAACCGAGAACTAGTGTCAAAAGCACTTGAACAAACCATTTTTAACCACCCATCAGATTGTGGATCACCCTCAAGTAGCAGTATTAAAACCAATCGACAAAATCATCAAAAAGGCAGAACATCTCTGCAGCGAACACCCTCCCCTACGCCGTGTGATTTCCCATCCACATCTCCACCACCGATCAATCATATTCGTCCCCAACAACCCAACATCACAATCCCCTTCCCACAACAACTTCAATCAAATCCTTCAACAGCTTCATTTCACCTTGTCAATCACCACGCCTACAATCAAAACTCGATTCAATTCCTTGGTTCAACCCCAACTCGAGTCTTCCCACCGACTTTTCCCTCATTCCCCACCATCCTCGCCGACCGCTTCGAAGTCCAAGAATACATCCACGACGTTCTCATGTACCACAACTTTCCCCCTCTCCTTCCATTCGCACTCTACACTCTCTCTTACACCGGACAAGATATGCACTGCATGGCGACAGAAAATACAACAGAAGCCAATAAGCTACTCCTCCAGTTCGTGACTGATGCAATCGGAGCAGGATTAAAACCAGAGGCAGTGGAGATCTTACACGATGAAATTGTGAACCGTGGGATGATGTATGGGAAAAGACCTGGTGGAGTGGGCTTGGTAAGTGCATTAGACGCGTCGAAGAGGGATAGTAAGGAACTTGGGAGACGGGGTTCAATGTCAAGAAAGGCGAATCGGGAAAAGATGAGAGATTCACTTAAACTTTTGCGCCGGAAGCAAGAGTTTGATGCGGACCAGAATGATAACATGTCGAGAGACGTGGATGAGAAGGGAGTTCCGCAGAAGGCTGGGGCGAGCAGGACTTGTGGTGCGAAATTGAAGTGTCTCATCAAGGCTTTTGTGAGGATGAAGATTACTGTGACGATTGAATTAGGGAAGTGGTGTCCTGAAGAGGAGGATGTTGGTGGCGGGGCGGTCTTAATGGGAAAGAATGCAACGAGATGATGAATCTGATAGAGGGATTGTTGCGCAGCGCTCCGACGTAGTTTATCGTGGCAGCGAGATTGCGACTCTACTCCATCAAATACTAAATTGGAGAGGAGAGCCGCTTACGTTGTTTATCAAATATCATAAAGCATTTTAATCCAAATCTGGTCTTTGCAGACAGGCACGACACGCGAGAAATTCTCGTGGAAAATGCAGACCGTGGAAGCGAGGAGGAGGACTAGAGCGTCGTTTTATAAGTTATGTTAGGATTGGGGTGATTGGATGCCGACAGGGATGGGAAAGGTTGCCTACTTGTTGTCATCATCATCGTCATGATCATCATCATCGCCTTCGTCTTCGTGTTACTCTTTGTTCATTCCTCCATGCCACCTCCCCCTCTCTTTTCCCCCTGACGGTCCATGATACTTCTTTGTAAGTTCCGAACGACGGGTAAATCAAACATCACAATCTCAAGCTAGTAAAATTTCTGTTATAACTGTTAAGCTTCACCAAATTTGTGATCTTTGTGTTTACTTTATGCATATATAACCAGGTCTGTCATGAGGGCATTTTCAATGTGGGCGATCTTGATTTTTTGAATCTTGAAAAAACAGAAAGTTGAATTCTAAGTTCTACACCCTTTCTCTAATATTAGTTCTGCATCTAACTACTACATTTTCATACGCATGCCCGGAATATCATTTTCTTCAGGCTCTCAAACAGCAATAACATTCTCCCGGGCAAACTTCCCATCATTCACCAACCCACCATCCGAAGACTCACTATTTGTAGCAGCTTTTTTGTTCGCCCAACGCTCGACAATCCACAGGCCAAAAGACGTCCAAAGACCGAGACAGATCACAAATACTAACGCAGCCGTGTATCCATGTGTCTTCCTGTATCTTGGGGCGTCGCTCGATGGGAACATGTAGAGCTGGAAAGGCGTGACGACACCACTGTTTGGACATACCAAAAGTTAGCATTCCGCAAGATTATCTTTGTTTTGGAAAATAAATGAGGATGACAATGAAAAACGAAGTTGAAGGTAGGGCTTGCCATTCGGATTTGGTGTGGTTTCACTTACAGTCCTAACGAAGTAATCCACGCCAGCGTGAAAGCTCTCAATTGCTGATCACCACCACAAGTACTGTTCACCCAGCCATACAACAGCGGGGAGACGCATCCATAACATCCACAGAGAAAGAAAGCGGCAAGTCTCAGTCCCGACGGAACATTCCAGATATTAAGCACGATGTAGCAGGCTGTAAGAAGAACACCAATCGCAGCACAGACCGGAACACGACTGCCGATTTTATCAGCTGCATAGCCAGTGGTGAGCATGAAAAAGAAATTGACGGCGCCAATACCAGTGGGGATATTGTTGATGTCTGTGACGGAATATTTGGCTGCTTTGAGGAAGAGTCCCATGAATTGCATGATGTAGGAACCGCAGGTAAGACTCCAGAAACACCATCTGTGTGGGCTAATTTTTAGCAAATACTTTATTTGCTTATGATTATGGAATGCAGTGTGTGTAGATGGAAACGATGTGACTTACGCAATGCTGAAAGAATAGAATTGCCAGGATTTGAGGATTCTTCCGAGGACAGTGAGGTCTAGCTTGCCGACAGGTTTTCGGCCTTCTTCTTCGATTCGCTCGACGGCTCGGTGGCGCTCCCATTCGTTGAGATACCATGCTTGAGTATTTTGGGGAGTATCTGGGAAGCAGAACTATTGGATTGACAAATGTGTCAGAGGCATACAGTGTGGATGTGTTATGAGCCGGGAGATGTACTTACGATGCCATAGATCGCTACAGGGATTGCTAAGACGAAATCGAAAATAAAGAGCCATCGCCACCTGTGATACCGTCAGATTCTTTTTGTCTTTCATGAGCGAACTTCTCAAGATGTAATCATCGGACAAACAAGATCTGGCCCCAAAATTTGCCAGTGCAACCAGGTTTTTGGTTGTTTGGAATTGAGTACATGTGCAGATGAGATTTACTGCAACTTACGCTGACATGCCTCCCTTGCCCTCCATACCCGCAAAAAGCGCAGCCTGAAGATACCCCGAGAACATCTGCCCTAGAACGCCCGAGATGACGAACAAAGCACTTCGTCTCCCAAGTTCCGACTTTCTGTACCAAGAGCCGAGGATGAAATGTAATCCGGGACCGGCTGCTGATTCAAACAATCCGATGCAGAATCGTAGGCTGTAGAACTGTTTTGCAGTGTTGCACTTGTACAGAAATAAGACGAAGATTGACCAGGTCATAAGACAGAATGTCAGCCAGTATCTTGGTCGGACGACTGTGATTATCAAACTCGCAATTGGTCCGCCGACCATGAGACCGATATTGAAACTTGAACCATGGTCAATATTTTGTTATTTCGTGATATACTGGATTGCCACATCACTGAAAGACGATGAAATGACTTACTAGGTGTTCATCCAGCTCAATTCATTGCCTTTTCCGAAACCAAGTTCTTCCTTCATACCGGAAACACTAAAACAGTCGATCAGCACCTACTCACAATTTGAACATTTGATGTGAAATTCAAATGCGTTCATAACTTACTATGCATTGGAAACATTGTTTCCGTCCAACTGCTTCAGAAAAAAGACCTGAGGGTTTGTATGAGCATGATATCTTCTCGGCTAATCCACTCGCTTAAAGGTTGGCCATGCTTACAAGACACGAGAAACTCAACAGGAACCAGTCAAGTTTAAAGATTAGTCGTTTCTCTTCCTTTGAGGTATTGGGTTCATGCCATTCAAACCATCCAGATTTGGTTTGCTTGACATGGGGATGGACCGTTGTGGATTTGACACCGTGTCCATGGTCGTGGGTACTTGAGTCGGACATCGTGGGGTGAGTGCTGTATCAACTCGGGTGGAGAAGCGACAAATGTAACAAGTTTGAAGGTCTTTTGCATGAACTTACATGGCCGAATGATTTCTTTTTTACATCTTTCTGAGCTTTTCAATAATCACAAAGACAAATCGCCTAGATAGTTCCGCCATTGCGGAGTACAATGGGCTCATTTGCAAGTGCTCAGAAATCTTCTCCTGTATGGCACAAAATGCCCGCGAGATGGCGGCGAAATGCGGACCGCCACCATAATCTTTTGGGCGTCGATCGGTCGTGCTTCAGTTGTTGTGATAACTTAATATGGGCTTCCGCGACTCAGTTCAATCTGCTATCGGTCGTGGGGCCGCTGGCGGCCATGTTGCGGAGTGGGTGTGGAAAATTCCTCGATCGGGAAATTTTCATTGCGGGACGGCTTTTCCGCCAAGGCCGCAAGCGACAATGAGTACAGAGCTGCATAGAACAGTACAAGATAACTTTACCGAGGAGCGCTGAGGGCGCCCATCTGTTCCGACTATCATGAAGTAAGCTACGCAGGCAGTTTTATATGGTGCATTATAATTTACAGTAACATGCAGGTTCCAGGTAAACTGTGTGGTGGGTGCTGCCCCACAGGTTGAAGTACTTCCGCCAAACGGTTGACACTGATGTCGCTTATGCTTCGATGTCCGTATTTACACAACCTCGAAACAAAGACAAATTTTCCAAATCAATCATGGCTTTGTCCGAAGTTCTCATTAATGGGGCGACTTTGAAATACCGTCTGAAAGGACCTGAAAATGCACCATTAATCATCACATTGCATGGCGGTCGAGGATTTGGTAAGCACGATACTATTTGAATTCAATCCAAACAAAACTGTCAAAATCTAGGGAACAAGTAGCTAACTACGCTTTATAGGCGATCATGTCGGAGATTTCAAGGCATTTTCAGTTTTGAGTGACTCATACCGAGTTCTCTCCTTCGACATGAGAGGTCATGGTCAAAGTTCCGAAACTGCTCCGTTCACTTTTCAGCAGCTGGTCGATGACATTGATGGTGTTAGAGCACATTTCCTTGGTCCAGATGGCAAAGCGATCATTTTAGGAGGAAGCTTTGGAGGGTTTCTCGCTCAGCAATATGCCATTCAGTACGCACATAACGTGTCCCATCTCATTCTACGCGGGACAGCACCATCATATCATCGTGAGTTCCTATGATAGTGGAAATGTGGATTCGACGTACCGTCCAAAGACAAATTGGCTGATCTCAGAATCTATGTACAGATGAGAAAGCTGCTCTCGAAGTCTTACTCAGTCGGCGGGCTCGCGCACCACTCGTATCTGAGAAAATGCTTGTCGAAGGTGTATTTGACAAGTTCCAAGACGACGATGAGTTCCGACTGGTGATCTTTGCCATGGGACCTCTATACTCAGAGAAATATGATGCAGATGTTGCATTGCAACGGAATCTTCAAACCGTCTTCAGAGCGAGAGTCCATAGTGAGTAGAATTACCCTATCTACATCGGCAGCCCAAATGTCCCACACCGCATATACTATGAGACTTAGAGAAGCTAATAGCATGACCCAGATGATCTATATTCACAGACGGAGAAGTACTTTGACTACCGCGATAAGTTATGCGAAATCAAAGCACCTGCTCTCGTTGTTGTTGGCGAGCTGGACTGGATCTGCCCGCCAGGTATGTGGCTTGACATCCTACAAGACGAATGCCTTGACTAATGATATAAAGAACAATCGAATTTTATTGCAGGGAAAATTCCTTTGGGTAGACTGTTTAAAGTTCCGAAGGCAAATCACAGTGTTCATTTGGAGAAGACGGCTATCGTTGTTGCCGAGATACGTAGATTCTTGCAAGAATGAGAGCACACGCAAGGTCGCCCCGGAGAGTCGCTTAGGTGGAAACGTTCGTTTCGTAATGTAACCAGCACCCTAAAACTGAATCTGCGTGTCTAATCATGTCCGCCGCAAAGGCGTTGGGCCGTTTCTTCTTAGTATGTGAATTGAAATCTTGATCACGACATCTCAGTTTCAAATTCGTGATTGAGATAGGAATTCCTAGGTCTCCACAACTTCGGGACGGCTATCTCAAATGCGGGCATTTCGCGGCGGCCCGTCCGATGGTGGGATGTGTCACGTGAGTGTACCTACTGTAACAATTAGTGAGGGATGATGAAATGGGGGATTGTTATAGAGGCTTTATGATGATGCCCAATCAAGTTACCGATCCAGTAGATACTTGGATATGGTGAAATCTCAATACCAAGATCTCTTCTTTCTCTGTCGTTGCTCCTTGGACATTTCATTCTTCCATCGACTTTTCAAATTGCAGTGTGCTGTAAAGTACCGGAAAGTACGCACAGTTGAGGATGGGTTCAACCGCGCCAACCATGAGAATTGCGATTGGTGAGTCCTGCTCAAAACAAACTGCCAGGCCAGAAACCTACCATATACTAATTGAACGACCATGTCAAGATCGCGGCGGGACGTTTTGCGATGCCATCATTCAGGTCGCCGGACGAGCGGATTTTGTGCTCAAGATTCTCTCAGAAGATCCTCAGCGATATTCTGACGCACCGACAGAGATTGTTCGGCGGGCCTTGGAGATTGTGGAGGGACGCAGCATTCCGCAAGATGAGAAACTAGACGGTTCTTTGATAGGTATGATAGTTTCTCTTGAATCACATTCTCAATGGTCATTCACTGATCATTCTGATAGAAGCGTGCCGTATTGGCACCACGGTTGCGACGAACGCTTTATTGCAACAAAAAGGTGTGCCATTTGCGCTCATCACGACAGAAGGTTTGTTGTGAACCACACCCTATTTAGAAGCAGATACTCAAATCTGAAAAGGCATGCAGGATATTTGCGAGCTGAGCGATCAAACACGACCAAAATTGTTCAGTCTGAACATCCAAAAGGCAAAGGTGCTTTTTGAGCAGATG
>JBAMDN010000286.1:0-21663 GCA_037074945.1 Tetracladium marchalianum
TACCTTCGCTGGCATTTTGACGTTTGTACTTTTCAAGATATACACTTCGAATCAAAAGTTTGGTGAATGTGTTGTCGTCGGCGGTGTTGAAATTGGTGCGTTGTGTTGTGTTGAGATATAATTTCATGCGCTCGCCCACTCAAGGAAGACGCGTTTGAAAACATTCGAAATCGGTTGACCCACCAACCGATTAGATAAGAAGCATCAACCACCACTGCAAGCCTCTTTCTTGCGACATCGGGTACCAGCTGTCAAGCTATCAATTGCTAATTTCGACGTCGCTGTTGAACGTTTTATCGCAAAAGATGTTTCGCCGTGGAATTCGAACATTTGCGACTACGGCTCGTAGAGCTGTAGAGTCAGCAGCTCAAGCCGAAGCTGCAAATCCATACGGAATCGGGGTCTCCAAAGCACAAGGAATTGTCAAAGGTCTTACTGGTGGTTAGTAAAAACCTCTCCTTCTTGGCTAGAGCAATTGGTAGAGATTTGATCTATGCTAATATCAATTCTTTCTAGCAATTGGCAACACTCCCCTCATCAGATTGAACCACATCTCGGATGCCACTGGCTGTGAAGTTCTTGGAAAGGCCGAATTCATGAACCCTGGTGGTTCGATCAAAGACAGAGCCGCTCTCTACGTCGTTAAAGATGCCGAAGAAAGAGGACTTCTCAAGCCCGGCGGTACCGTAGTTGAAGGCACAGCCGGCAATACCGGTATTGGACTCGCCCATGTCTGTCGTTCTAAAGGTTACAAGCTGGTCATCTATATGCCCAACACACAATCGCAAGGCAAAATTGATCTGCTCCGTCTTCTTGGTGCCGAGGTCTATCCCGTTCCAGCAGTTGCTTTCGAAAATCCAGAGAACTACAACCACCAGGCCAAGCGTCATGCCGAGAGATTAGAAAATGCAGTCTGGACGAACCAGTTCGATAATATTGCGAACAGACGCGCGCATATCGAGACGACTGGTCCAGAGATTTGGGCGCAGACAAAGGGGAAGGTGGATGCTTTTACCTGTGCCACTGGAACCGGAGGAACGCTGGCCGGAACCACGAGGTATTTGAAGATGGTTTCAGAAGGGAAAGTAAAGTGCTATCTAGCGGATCCACCAGGAAGTGTGTTACACTCTTACATCCAATCTGGAGGACAATTAATTGAGAGGTCCGGATCGAGTATCACGGAGGGAATTGGACAGGGACGAGTTACGGATAACTTGCAACCAGATATAAAACTCTTGGATGGCTCTCTGACAATCAGCGACGAGAAGAGTATTGAGATGGTTTACCGATGCTTGGACGAGGAGGGATTGTACTTGGGAGCAAGTTCGTGTCTGAACGTGGCAGCAGCGAAGGAGGTGGCTGAGAAACTCGGCAGAGGACATACAGTGGTGACTGTCCTATGTGATGGTGCCTACAGATACGCGGACAGGTTGTTCTCAAGAAAATGGTTGGGAGAGAAGAAGCTACTCGGTGCCATTCCAAAGCACTTGGAAAAGTACATTGTACTTCCTTGATTGAGTAATCTACAAGATATTATACAATCCATGTTACACTATCCATCCCATCATGTTTGCTCGAAGAGCGTTTTGTACATTGTTATCGAAAAAGGCGTCTTTCCCGATTTGAGTTGAACTTTACGGACGTCCTCGAGGGAACTATCAATTTTCTCTTGCAGCGCTTTTGATGCAACAGCCAATTTCTTTGCAACCTCCGAGCCAGGTTCCAAGATGTTCAAGGCAGTCTTCATGCCATGAAGTGCAGGAAGGGCGCTCGTGACCCACACATTCGCGTTTTCCACAATCACAGGTGCACCAAAATCCAGAGGTGTCAAGCACAATTGTTGAGCGTACTTGGCAACCTTTCCGTCCACATCCTTGCCTTCCATATGCTTCGATGATCGGGCAGCCGCCAGTTCCAGTAGAATACCAACTGAACGAGCATCCAATCGTGGATCCGTCGATCCCTTCTGAAGACCCTGCTTGCCAATATGCTGTTGCGATTCCATCATTTCAAAGACTTGCTCGGACCAGCTAAGAGCTTTCTTAGTTGTCTCCGAGTCAAAGTTAGACTCCAATGCCGTAGCTTGGAACGAGTCCAAAGTTTCTCTAACCAGGGAGACATTGTTCAAACGGTACCCTGTAGCTTTAACCTGTCTTGCACATGCAAGTAAAACATCTTGCCTCCCTGCTTTTCTCGCGATCTTGATCATCCTGGTCAGAACTTCATTTGTCTTGTCGATCTTTCCATGCCACAGTCCTTGCAACAAAGGTAGCGCATGATCCCAATCCTCCCTTGTCTTCATGAGACTTAGTGCTCGATAGAAACTTGGTCGCACTTTTGGGAGGTCCTTTCTCCTGATGATGGGCTGAAGGACGAAGTCTTCGCCATCTAGCGTGGCAGTAACGGGGTCGCTGAGTAGGGACTTGTGGTGCCTCGCCTTGTAGATGAGATCTCTTTGTTCCTGGCTGAGATGTGAAGGCATGATGACATTAAGACGTAGGGTGTTAAGGAGGGTCTCGAGTTCGGGGGAGGAGAGGTTCTCAAATTTGGGTACGGCGCCTGCAATGGTCAGATTTTCGTTCTTGGTTTGGAGGAATATTCAGAGACATACCATATCTTAACTGCTGCGAGGTTTGTGTGAAAGTTCTGCGCAGAGTTGAAGGGTTCTTGCAAGGCGTTCTGAATGCAAATTGGGCGCATGCCCGCGAGGCTTTGAAGCTCATCTTGGGCGTTGCGTTCCCTTTGACGTTGAAGGCGGCTTGGTGGTCGAGCTATTGCTTTTCGAGTTGAATTAATCTTCGAGTTCTTTCTTGGAGAGCAGCGTGTTATACAGTGTCAATGGTTGTCGTGTTTTGTGTTCAATTGGGCTGTTGTGTTGCTCGCTGGAGCTTCAAAAAAGTCAGGCAAGGCCAGGGGAAGAAAGCGTGTGCAGCCAATCACAACGCCCCCTATAATTTTCGAGGTCGGGATTCATCTTGAGCCTCAACCTCAAGTTGTGCACATCGAATTGCAACGACAACACCACACAATGGCCGCCCCAATAGCTCCCACATTACGGCCTTTGAGCTGCTGGAAGTCGTTATTACGACAGACGAGACAGTACAAGGCTTCTAGGAGGACATTGACGACGTACCGACAACCCAAACCTCTAGCTGCCCGCGTATCAGGCGAGCCTCTTCCCCATGGTATGTCACACCTTTCCCTTGCCATCCTAGGGCGTCAATCTGTTCTACTTCTATTTAGAGAATAGTATGCTAATCAATGGTCTCAATCGCACAGTAAACCGCCACATCAAAGCCATCGCCCCTCCTCCATCTGTTGCGAGAAAGTTCGCCGAACCCGTCAAAGACTTCGTCTCAAGTCAAATTGCACTACTGGATCCCTCGGGCGCTCGCACAAAGCTCTTCTCAAAAGCCAATCCCGATGCTGCCAAAGTAGGCGATATCCTACTTGTACGACTCAAGACCGGCGATCCCTTTGCCGGTGTCTGCATCAACATCCGACGACAGGGAGTCGATACGGCGATTTTGCTCAGGAGCGCTCTTACGAGAGTTGGTGTGGAAATGTGGTATAAGATTTACAGTCCGAATGTGGAGGGAGTGGAGGTTGTGAAGAGAAGAGAGAAGAGGGCGAGAAGAGCGAGGTTGACGTATATGAGGAAGCCAAAGCACGATATGGGAAGTGTGCAGAAGATTGTCACGCAATACCAGAAGGGCAGAGGTGGTTCGAGGACCGCGGGCAAGGGAAAGAAGTCGAAGAAATAGATGTGGGTTTGAGATTTTGGGTAGAAGAGTGCTATCAGATGTATTATATGTGGGATTATGGGTGATGTATAGAAGAAGGATGTAAGCTTCAGAAACTGTATCAGTGACATTCTTCAAACACAGTTGCAAGCGCAAGCTTCTTGATTTTTCTTCTACGGTCATCAAATCTTTACCACTGTGGTCAAATACCTTTGTTTGGGAGTTTGCGATGACTGTTTGTGTTTCTACCTTTACTTCCATTTTTGACTCGTCTTTATTGAGCGCATATTGGGTGTCGAGGACAAATAGCGCGGAATCTTCAATCCTCATCAATAATCCACTCTGATGGCCTGAAGTCCAAGCAATGTGAACACTCTTTCGTTGCAAAATGGAAAGAAACCTGACGGTATGTAATCTCGAAGGGTATGGCAGCTCATCTCCGACTCCATACTTTCGCTATCCTTTGACAGATCTGGACCCTCTGCCACACGCCTCCTTTCTTGTACTGTTTTCTTTCTTACCATTCGAATCCTTACAATGTCTATTTACAACATCTGGTGCTTTTGTTTCTCCAGCATCAGAGAAGACTCGCACATACCATCTATCTTGATTGTTTCGCAGTTTGTAATTACAATCGCGCTTCCTCGTCTAGCAATATTCACCTCAATTGGAACCCGCTTCATTTTGCAGATCAAGAAGAATTTGAAGATGACTTTAGATGATTGCTTTCGTCTGACAAGATGGTCAAAATAAGGTTTTCAAAATAAGAATTGAGTAACATTGGCAGAAGTCAACCCCGCATCAACCGCATTGCTGGAGTCGCTAAATCGCAACATAGAGACAAATACGGTAAGTCTGGTCTCCTAACAAACCACACTCAAGCTAGCGCCGAAGTTCAATCTACAGTATGGATTCGATTATTGACAGGCAGATTGCCTTATTGCAGTCAAGTCATAAAAAGGTTCATCTATTGATGGAAAACTTTTAACAGAAGGGAAGTGCGGAACCTCGACTTCAAACTTGATCTCGCAAGCTGGAAGAATGGCATTGACGCGTTCGATTTCAATTGAGGCGGATTGGAATTCCGTTCACCACTTTCCGGCGCTAGCTTCAAAGTACCCCCCCTGATGCTCGATCGGCAAGAAGGACTTGCCTCACGGCGCTATGATTTGTCTAGATGCGACGGTATATGGAACTCTTGTACTGGAGGGTCGACGAAGCAACATCCTTCGAAGTAAATAAATCATGTCACCTGGCAAGAAGTCGTACCCACAAACAGGCACAGTTCTAGACCGAGATATTAAAAGTCAAGGCGGTAAGCCTGCACTCTTTTTCAACGTTAAGTAGCAAAAGCATCCCGCATTCTCGATGTTCGTTCTCATTCCAAACAATTCTCGGCATATTGAACGTGGTTCCACCGGCTAGCAAGTAATCATTGGGTTGACGAAGCTAAGCGATAAATCCGACTGTTTACATGACCAAGCTTTTGCGGCCTATCGACGACGCCACAGGTGAAGGTTGTGGAGAAGTCATTCGTTTGCTCGATCATGTCCCTGTGCGAGGTAAAGCTTATTCGACGGACTGTTTGTACCGGGAGATTTGTTGTCTTCTTTTTTCTTGTCTTTTTACAGCTTGTGAAACGTTCTGGGCTGTCAATTTGGCGTTATTGGTTCTTCCCTTGGACATTTTTAGGTCTAGGCACAAAAACAACAATACATCCTCGGCGAAGATGGTAGCCTTGAGTTTCACATCCTTCACCTGAAATTTCAATCATTGAAAGAAGAATTTCTCGACCTTGAAGTCCTTCCAAGTATTACATAAATTGCCTTCCCGTGCCGTCTCAAAATGCCAAGTGCTTTGGGCAAAGAACAATCTTCACCATCTCCAGTCATAAAATTAACGAAGGCGGATTCTTGGTCCTGTGCATGCACATATGAGTTTGCGGCTGAGGTCTTACCTCCGAACTCACCCATGTTTGCAGTTGGCCATGTTGACATTCACTTTGTGCGGCTGTTGGCCGTAGACGGAAAGCAAACAGCAATGTGACTGAGTGGCTTGGAGAAGGAAGAACAAGCAATGCGGGCAAAATAAGGAGAAAGCCACTATGCGATGTGTAGGTCTATAAGAAGCAGAGATGTTCTTCTGCCTGTAAATGTCTCTGGCAGTACCGACTCTGTTCTTCAATATTTCATACACTTGAAAGTCCGTAGATTACAATGGCACGCCTCAACTTTCTCTTCGCCTTCTTCGTTACTCTCTTCCTTGCAAACCCCATCGCTGCAAAATCGCGCACGATCAACGTCAAGAAAAATCAATCCATTCAAAAGGCAATCGACAAAGCACAATGTGGCGATAAGATCGTCGTCGAGAAGGAAACTTATAAGGAACAACTCCTCA
Source organism: Tetracladium marchalianum (assembly GCA_037074945.1). Classification (NCBI taxonomy): domain Eukaryota; kingdom Fungi; phylum Ascomycota; class Leotiomycetes; order Helotiales; genus Tetracladium; species Tetracladium marchalianum. The sequence goes on from JBAMDN010000286.1 coordinate 6,141, forward strand.
TCACGAAAGATGATATCACTTTGATTGGCCAACCTGGTGCAACACTCATACCCCCAGATAACCTCGACCCGAAGAGTCCTTGTTACGGACTCGCTGGGAATGTTTCTACAGTTGATGGAGTCGTTACAGATGTTAGTATTAATTCTCTTAGTCTCAAATCTTTTGGTAATTAGAATTAATGGGTATGATAGGTCATCAATTCAGCTGGAATTTGCGTGTTTGGAAAAGTTACATTGCTGACCTTCGGTTTCCGAACACAGAAAGATTGATACTGTAACACAACGAGTCAAGAAACCATCCATCTCTGGCTTTGCAGGTATGTCCGCACTTACCCTGAACACTCCATAATCTCTTCCTCGCTTCTAGAAAATCACAACTGACTTTTGATGGCCAACTCCAGTCAAGGATTTCAACGGTATCAACATTGCCGTCGTCGGAGCCGCAGGCGCCCGGGTCTTCGATAACCACCTCACCGACGGCCTCTCCTACGGCTTTATAACCCTTGGTTCGAAAAACACACGCGCCGAACGCAATATTATCGACTCAACCCCCACCCCACCCAAACCAGTCTTCATCGCGCTCTGCATGGACGATAAATCCGATGTTCAAGTCTACAGAAACCAAATCAGCGGCTACTTCATCGGCTTGTGCGTACAGACTAACTACGCAGATGTGAAGGACAATGTCATCACCTCCACTTGTCTGGGAATTTCAGTTGATCCGAATACCATCGGCGCGAAAGTAAGCAGTAATTATGTCGCGAATACCGCGCAGGTGTGTGGCTTTTTGCCGTTCCCCGCGAGTTTTGGTATCATCGTTAGTGGATCTATTGATACGAGGGTTACGTCGAATGTTATCGAAAACATCAATGATGGGGGGAATGCTACGAAGACTGCTGTTGGGGTGAGTTTGCACTTTTTCTTTTTGGACGGGAAACGTTGTGTACTGATGCCGACTAGATCGGAATCTACGATGATACTCTCACGGGAACACTTATCGTTGCGAAGAACAACGTCGCAAAGAATAACCGCTTGAAAGGAAATGAGTTGGATATTCAGATTGTTGCAACAGGTCCGGGTAATGTAGCAAAGAATGTAAGTCATTGTTGAAAGGTTAGTGATTGAACAGCTGCTGACTTCACGTGAAATAGAACAAGTGTCAGACCTCTGACCCAGCTGGAGCCTGTACAAATTAATGAACTCCAGGAAACGGTCAAGTGCACAAATTGATTTTTGGGCGCAATTGGAGGAACAAGTTCCGCTTTGATTGAGGTGTGGTTTGAACACAAGCAAAAATGAGAGATGCTCGTTATTCTGGTCTCTTTCGTTCTATGTATTTTAAATTTATGATAATAATGCACACTTTATGTCTGATGACTAATAATCAGTCTTTTGATTCACTGTTGAAAAGGGAATGTTGATGCCAATGCGTTTATCGAGGATGTTCCGCAGTCCCAGACACTTTCAAGGAAACCTCGCTTGTTTACATCCTATTCCCACATCGCGTTCCAATGTTGGAATCCGATCATAACAGCCGATTCAAAGGCAGTTCGACAGATTCTTGATATCGATGAGAACATTCCGCATCAGAGATACAAACTCTCTTGCACACTGATCTTATCCCGCATTTTAAAAAAGGGATATTCGATAGACCAAAAAACAATACAAATTCCACATTTTTTCACACTCATTGTTCTCACAGGCAAGATGTTCTCAATTATGAGAGTTGCGATCGGCTAGACAAGGAAGCGCGGCATGAGGAGCCTACGCACTTGCCCGTTCTGCGTTTGCGAAGTCTCTGGATTCTGCGAAGAGGTTCCGGTCGAAATATATGCCCTCCCGCCGTAAGCTCGCAACTATCGAGTTCAGAATTGATCGTCAATTTTTTGAGCCCGGGACAGCAACTTGCCATAATTTCAATCTTGGAAGTTTGGAAGTGAACGAACGGCCAACGGAAGACTTCAATTGACGACAACGAAGATGTAAATAAAGAGGCGGGGTACCTTTCAAGGTATGATCTGATTTCACAAACACACTGAAACACTCAAGGTACTCACAATTCCACTTCCAAAACTCAAAACAAATCAAAGGTTCTCTTCGTCCGGAAACTTTTTTTTCTTCATGAGAACTTCCAAACTACTTCTAACGCTTTGCCTTCCAATCTTAAAGACCTTAAGAGGAAATAGCCACTCAAGCAGTGTGACAAATGATTAGATTTTATTAGATTATAGGCCATTAATCAAATCAAATCAAGTATTTTCTCAAATCTCTTAATCAAATCAATTAATCAGATTTATAATCAGATTAATACTAAGCTACTAGTTCGCGTGCTCTGATTAGCTAAGTCTATATGCTTAATTATCTAGCTCTTATATAATAGTCTTTAATAGGTTATCACCGAACGTAGAATTAATAGATATCATGAGATTTATGCCAAGACTTGAACAATAGATTAATCTGATTTATAAATCTAATCGATCAAAATATTCATTAATCAAATCAAATTAATTTTTTTTGATTAGATTTTGATTACCAGATTGTTTTTTGTCACACTGCACTCAAGGCAAACGGCGACATGAATCCAGCACCATCAGATCATACTGTGAGGGACACAGTTCGGAGGTAAGCGTCCCTCGCTCTCGCGATTCCACAAGCTCGACACTGATAAGATGAACAAGTCTTTTCAACACCGAACAATACACACATCTGGCCGTCTGCTGCGGCAAAGCCAACACCCGTAAAGCCCACCAAGCTATCGTTTGCATGCGATCGCCTGTCCTTAAGCGACTCTGCAAAGCTTCTGAAGATATATGTCTGTCAACAAGACCCATCCCATCTCATCTCAACTCTCCCCTTTTTAACACCAAGATAATCAACAGGTTGGTTTTCGCACCGATATCTCCGCACAAGATATCTCAGTCGTCGATTCAATCCTGCAATACATGTATCTCGACTCCTATGAGTCTCCCGGACAACTTGGTAGCGGAGCCGACAAGCGCGATTGTGGGATGGAAATGATCTTTCACACACAAATATATATCTTTGCAACAAAATTTGGCATGGTATGATTGTGCCAAATGGCAGTGAGGAGATTTCGAGATGCGGCGGCGTCGGAATACACCGATGATTGGAATAGCACTTTCGCTCCGGCTGATGAGAATGTGGAGACGATGAAAGATGCTAAGGTTGAAGCTGCTTGTACCTATCTTCAGCCTTTAATTAAGGGGGAATGGGGATTTCCGGGATAAATTGCTGAATATGCCTGAGTTATCAATACGGCTTTTGGGAGCGATTATCAGAATGGGGTATGATCATCGAAATGATGTATGACTAGGACGAAGAGGTCGTGGCATGAGTTGGGCAATTGGAAAAGACCATCAAAATTTTATATATATATATATATATATATGTACAGTATTTGACACGAAAGGAGTGGATAGTCTGGGCGATGAATTGAGCTAGGGTGTCTTGACAGGGGGTGACAGGGAAACAAAACCCCGTAGAGATAAAATTTCAATGTGATCAACTAGTCCCCGTTGAGTAGTTCGGATTCGAAAGAATGGGGGTAAACCTTTTGACCAAGCCCATCTAACACTTTCAACTCCTATTTCTCTCCACCGACGTATTATTACATAGCGAGTAATATCCAAGTGACACATACTTCTGCAAAACACACCAATGTCGAGAGACCACAACAGCTTGAAATTGATCGAAATCAAACCTAGCAAAACAGATGCCAAGATAGTGACATTGAAAAGTAAGATCCTGAAATCTGCGAACGTTCCAATATTCTTTGATGTAAAAGTAGCCCAAATGGTCGGGTTGAAGTCCGTAAAGGCCAGCGGATAGTACTCCGCACAACCCCGCGTTGAGCATATGGGGAAGCTCCATACTCAGAGAGATTCTCAAACTCCCAAGACACTTTCGGAAAAGGAACTAGCGAGCGTGAAATGAGCGTGAAATGAGTATGGTGCGATATTGAAATGTTATGGAATCTAGAAAATGATTGAAACTACAGAAATCAATTTTCGTAAGACTATCGAATAATAAAACTACAAAACGACAGAAAAATATTCTGTGGTCTATCTGAAACATCTCAGATTGAACAAGTGCTAATTCAAGAAATCTCCCTTCGTCTTTGCAACTTGCTCATCGTAGTACGGCTGGAACGCCAACCATCCTTTTTCTGGCCCACCAACTTGTCCCACTGTCGCAGCGGCCTCTTCATCACTGATGAACTTCTTCTGAAATCCAGCCGCGCTTGCAGCATCAGCTAGCAGCTGAGCATGGCAAGTCTTATCTAGACTGATGAACCAAAATGCGGCTTCATCCACACTTCCTCCTACAGTTAACAATCCATGATTTTGCAGAATGCACGCCTTTCCATTGCCCAACGCCTTCACAATATTTAATCCTTCCTCACTATCAATCACCACACCTTTGAAATCTGTGTACACGCCGTGGGACTTGTAGAAGCGCAAGGAATCTTGAGTGATCATTTCCAAAGGTCGGCCGAAGCAAGAGAATGCTTTACCGTATGTGGAATGAGCATGACACGCTGCGTGGACCTCGGGACGAGCTTTGTGGATTTCGGAGTGAATAGCAAACGCAGCCGTGTTGATCGGTTCATCACCTTCTACGATTTCACCATCCTCGCTGACGAGGATGAGATCGGAGACTTTGATAAGTGAGAAGTGTTGGGAGAGCGGGTTGAGCCCTGTTTATATCAGAACCGGAGCATGGAAAATGTTTATCAGGAAGACGAACAGAAGTGGTCTGTGAGAATCGGATCTCGGACGGAGATGTGACCTGCTACTCCTTCATCGAATCCACGGTCGGCGAAGACTCGAAATGCTGCTGCTAAATGTTGTTTTCGGTAAAGTCGTTCATCCTCTAGGTTTGTGAATGTAGGGTATTGGCGAATCTTGAGGACTTTTCCACTCTTTGTTTTGCCACTTGATTGAACTTGCGGTTTGGGTTGAGATTTGGGTATTGGATTTTCTTTGGGAGTAATGCTTTCAACAAGTGAAGGTGCCATTTTGATGGCCTCAATGAGTGTTCTTGATTTAAAGTGTGGCTTGCAAATTGTAGGGAGAATAAATGAAACTCATACCTTTAAAGAAAGCTGCAACGATTATAGCAAATTCTGGGGTAACAAGCATTGAGGGGAACAAGATCTGCAAAAGTGGGCAAGAAGGTGGGGTTCTGGGGCGTACTTGCACCGGAAAAGTCGCTGACTTTTCCGGTTGTAGTACTCTTGGTGAATTGATACTTGACGGAGGTTCAGATACAGCTTGTGGCGAAGGTTTGGAAATTGTTCAACAGTATGTAGCCCTTGAAAATCCATCGACTTCGGATGAGTTCTTTGGAAGCAATTGCTTCATTATCGTTTGCTTTTCTGATTGAGCAACATGTATTTCAGCACACTTTGAAATATAGGAAGCCCGGTTGGGGATACCGTAAGAAGAGCCGAACAAGCACATGTCTGTAAGCTGGATTAATACTCGGTATAGAGTCTACCGAGTCGATTGATACAGCAAAACAGCAGAACAGCATGGCTCGCATGGTCAACAGAGGGTTTGTAGTTAAGCGGGATATTTGCCAAGATCTCGCTGACATAAGTTAAAGCTCCAGTGCCGAAACCGCCTAGGAGTCAACGGCGTCATCGAGGCACGAAATATGCTCGCGAAGACAGACGCGAAAAGTAAACAAATATCTTCCTTTGGAGAGCATCTCGTTTATTGTTCGTTATTGTTTTCTTTGATGTCTCTCGTGTCTTTTATTATCTCCGAATCGCCGAAAGAAGCACTCGGCCATAAGAATTCTCAATGCAGAGTTGCTGAGCAATACACCGAGGTCGGGTGGACAATCAATATCCAGCACATCATTTTGAGTTCCCCACATCAACTATATATTCTTTGAATCCAACTTGCATCATAGCAAATTTCCGACAAATGTATTTTCCCTGCTAGATGCACTTTATTCTCCTCTTCACTACTCACATATCAACAGAGACTCACAACACAAACTCTTTTCCCCACCTTCGAACCCCGCATTGACACCAATTCGACCCTCCAAACTCGTTCTCGACGATGCCCCCTTCCCAACCCGACCTCCCAGAACCTGCGCACGCCGAGGTAGACTCCATGCTTACACGCAAGTTTGGACGGGAGATCGCAAACTATTTCTCCGGATCTCCCTTAAACCGAGTCTCCTTCCTTCGCGCAAACCATCCTTTCATCTCCGCCGCTCTCATACACCCATCAACAAACTTTCTCCTCCTGAATGACCTAGCTCCTCTCGTGGAGAATGGCACGAAATTGGCTTGGGCGAAACATGCGGAAGTGAAGGCTTTGATTGGGGAAAATCCGTTTGAGAAGTCGGAGGAGGAAATGATCAAGGAGTACAATTCAAGTGTTACCAAGCCATTGGTTCTATTTTTGGGATTGGACGAGAGATTCAAGGAGGAGCAAGGTGGATTTAAACATGGTCTATACAGTGGAAGACCATATTTTGCCATTGATGTCACGGCAAAGGGGACATTGAAGAAGGAAGCGGAGGGAATAATCGAGGCTATGAAAGCGAAGAGTTTGGAGTTTGTGGTTTCGCGGGCTCACATGTCGATTAATGCACAAGATGGTAACTCCAAATTTCTCCGCACTAAATTCCTAAAATGCTAATCAAAGCTTAACAGCCGCGATCTACGCACAAGCACGCGCTCTTTTAGACTGGAACGCTCGCAATCCCTTTTGCGCAGGCTGTGGTCAACCAACCCTCTCCATTAACGCAGGCACCAAACGAGTTTGCCCGCCAACAGATCTCGCCTCCCTCCCAACAGCACAATCAAGCGACGTCCCAGTAACACCAACTCAACGACCATCCTGCGTAACCCGAACCGGAATTTCCAACCTCTCTTTCCCCCGCACCGACCCCACCGTGACATCAATGGCAAAATATGGTCTTCCACTGTATAGACCATGTTTAAATCCACCTTGCTCCTCCTTGAATCTCTCGTCCAATCCCAAAAATAGAACCAATCGGCTATTGGTGACGCTTGAATTGTACTCCTTGATCATTTCCTCCTCCGACTTCTCGAACGGATTTCCCCCGATGAAAGCCTTCACTTCCGCAGTGTTTCGCCCAAGCCAATTTCGTGCCATTCTCCACGAGAGGAGCTGCAGGTCAGTTCAGGAGGAGAAAGTTTGTTGATGGGTGTATGAGAGCGGCGGCGATGAAAGGATGGTTTGCGCGAAGGAAGGAGACTCGGTTTAAGGGAGATCCGGAGAAATGGTTTGCGATCTCCCGTGCCAAACTTGCGTGTAAGCGTGGAGTACTACCTCGGCGTGCGCAGGTTCTGGGAGGTCGGGTTGGGAAGGGGGCATCGTCGAGAACGAGTTTGGAGGGTCGAATTGGTGTCAATGCGGGGTTCGAAGGTGGGGAAAAGAGTTTGTGTTGTGAGTCTCTGTTGATATGTGAGTAGTGAAGAGGAGAATAAAGTGCATCTAGCAGGGAAAATACATTTGTCGGAAATTTGCTATGATGCAAGTTGGATTCAAAGAATATATAGTTGATGTGGGGAACTCAAAATGATGTGCTGGATATTGATTGTCCACCCGACCTCGGTGTATTGCTCAGCAACTCTGCATTGAGAATTCTTATGGCCGAGTGCTTGTTTCGGCGATACGGAGATAATAAAAGACACGAGAGACATCAAAGAAAACAATAACGAACAATAAACGAGATGCTCTCCAAAGGAAGATATTTGTTTACTTTTCGCGTCTGTCTTCGCGAGCATATTTCGTGCCTCGATGACGCCGTTGACTCCTAGGCGGTTTCGGCACTGGAGCTTTAACTTATGTCAGCGAGATCTTGGCAAATATCCCGCTTAACTACAAACCCTCTGTTGACCATGCGAGCCATGCTGTTCTGCTGTTTTGCTGTATCAATCGACTCGGTAGACTCTATACCGAGTATTAATCCAGCTTACAGACATGTGCTTGTTCGGCTCTTCTTACGGTATCCCCAACCGGGCTTCCTATATTTCAAAGTGTGCTGAAATACATGTTGCTCAATCAGAAAAGCAAACGATAATGAAGCAATTGCTTCCAAAGAACTCATCCGAAGTCGATGGATTTTCAAGGGCTACATACTGTTGAACAATTTCCAAACCTTCGCCACAAGCTGTATCTGAACCTCCGTCAAGTATCAATTCACCAAGAGTACTACAACCGGAAAAGTCAGCGACTTTTCCGGTGCAAGTACGCCCCAGAACCCCACCTTCTTGCCCACTTTTGCAGATCTTGTTCCCCTCAATGCTTGTTACCCCAGAATTTGCTATAATCGTTGCAGCTTTCTTTAAAGGTATGAGTTTCATTTATTCTCCCTACAATTTGCAAGCCACACTTTAAATCAAGAACACTCATTGAGGCCATCAAAATGGCACCTTCACTTGTTGAAAGCATTACTCCCAAAGAAAATCCAATACCCAAATCTCAACCCAAACCGCAAGTTCAATCAAGTGGCAAAACAAAGAGTGGAAAAGTCCTCAAGATTCGCCAATACCCTACATTCACAAACCTAGAGGATGAACGACTTTACCGAAAACAACATTTAGCAGCAGCATTTCGAGTCTTCGCCGACCGTGGATTCGATGAAGGAGTAGCAGGTCACATCTCCGTCCGAGATCCGATTCTCACAGACCACTTCTGTTCGTCTTCCTGATAAACATTTTCCATGCTCCGGTTCTGATATAAACAGGGCTCAACCCGCTCTCCCAACACTTCTCACTTATCGAAGTCTCCGATCTCATCCTCGTCAGCGAGGATGGTGAAATCGTAGAAGGTGATGAACCGATCAACACGGCTGCGTTTGCTATTCACTCCGAAATCCACAAAGCTCGTCCCGAGGTCCACGCAGCGTGTCATGCTCATTCCACATACGGTAAAGCATTCTCTTGCTTCGGCCGACCTTTGGAAATGATCACTCAAGATTCCTTGCGCTTCTACAAGTCCCACGGCGTGTACACAGATTTCAAAGGTGTGGTGATTGATAGTGAGGAAGGATTAAATATTGTGAAGGCGTTGGGCAATGGAAAGGCGTGCATTCTGCAAAATCATGGATTGTTAACTGTAGGAGGAAGTGTGGATGAAGCCGCATTTTGGTTCATCAGTCTAGATAAGACTTGCCATGCTCAGCTGCTAGCTGATGCTGCAAGCGCGGCTGGATTTCAGAAGAAGTTCAGCAGCGACGCAGAGGCCGCTGCGACAGTGGGACAAGTTGGTGGGCCAGAAAAAGGATGGTTGGCGTTCCAGCCGTACTACGATGAGCAAGTTGCAAAGACGAAGGGAGATTTCTTGAGCCCCAGCACTTGTTCAATCTGAGATGTTTCAGATAGACCACAGAATATTTTTCTGTCGTTTTGTAGTTTTATTATTCGATAGTCTTGACGAAAATTGATTTCTGTAGTTTCAATCATTTTCGAGATTGCATAACATTTCAATATCGCACCATACTCATTTCACGCTCATTTCACGCTCGCTAGTTCCTTTTCCGAAAGTGTCTTGGGAGTTTGAGAATCTCTCTGAGTATGGAGCTTCCCCATATGCTCAACGCGGGGTTGTGCGGAGTACTATCCGCTGGCCTTTACGGACTTCAACCCGACCATTTGGGCTACTTTTACATCAAAGAATATTGGAACGTTCGCAGATTTCAGGATCTTACTTTTCAATGTCACTATCTTGGCATCTGTTTTGCTAGGTTTGATTTCGATCAATTTCAAGCTGTTGTGGTCTCTCGACATTGGTGTGTTTTGCAGAAGTATGTGTCACTTGGATATTACTCGCTATGTAATAATACGGCTGGTGGAGAGAAATAGGAGTCCTCGCAAAGTGTTAGATGGGCTTGGTCAAAAGGTTTACCCCCCATTCTTTCGAATCCGAGGGACTCGAACGGGGACTAGTTGATCACATTGAAATTTTATCTCTACGGGGTTTTGTTTCCCGTGCTCACCCCCTGTCAAGACTCAACCCCAGCTCGATTCATCGCCCAGACTATCCACTCCTTTCGTGTCAAATACTGTACATATATATATATATATATATATATAAAATTTTGATGGTCTTTTCCAATTGCCCAACTCATGGCCACGACCTCTTCGTCCTAGTCATACATGATTTCGATGATCATACCCCATTCTGATAATCGCTCCCAAAAGCCGTATTGATAACTTCAGGCATATTCAGCAATTTATCCCGGAAATCCCCATCTCCCCCTTAATTAAAGGCTGAAGATAGGTACAAGCAGCTTCAACCTTAGCATCTTTCATCGTCTCCACATTCCTCATCAGCCGGAGCGAAAGTGCTATTCCAATCATCGGTGTATTCCGACGCCGCCGCATCTCGAAATCTCCTCACTGCCATTTGGCACGATCATACCATGCCAAATTTTGTTGCAAAGATATATATTTGTGTGTGAAAGATCATTCCCATCCCACAATCGCGCTTGTCGGCTCCGCTACCAAGTTGTCCGGGAGACTCATAGGAGTCGAGATACATGTATTGCAGGATTGAATCGACGACTGAGATATCTTGTGCGGAGATATCGGTGCGAAAACTCAACCTGTTGATTATCTTGGTGTTAAAAAGGGGAGAGTTGAGATGAGATGGGATGGGTCTTGTTGACAGACATATATCTTCAGAAGCTTTGCAGAGTCGCTTAAGGACAGGCGATCGCATGCAAACGATAGCTTGGTGGGCTTCACGCGGTGTCGGCTTTGCCGCAGCAGACGGCCAGATGTGTGTATTGTTCGGTGTTGAAAAGACTTGTTCATCTTATCAGTGTCGAGCTTGTGGAATCGCGAGAGCGAGGGACGCTTACCTCCGAACTGTGTCCCTCAACAGTATGATCTGATGGTGCTGGATTCATGTCGCCGTTTGCCTTAGAGTGCAGTGTGACAAAAAACAATCTGGAGAATCAAAATCTAATGGAAAAAAAATTAATTTGATTTGATTAACGAAGATTTTTTTGATCCATTAGATTTATAAATCAGATTAATCTATTGTTCAAGTCATTGGCATAAATCTCATGATATCTATTAATTCTCTACGTTCGGTGATAACCTATTAAACGACTGTTGTATTAAGAGCTAGATAATTAAGCATATAGACTTAGCTAATCAGAGCACGCGAACTAGTAGCTTAGTATTAATCTGATTATAAATCTGATTAATTGATTTGATTAAGACGATTTTGAGACAAAAATACTTGATTTGATTTGATTAATGGCCTATAATCTAATAAAATCTAATGATTTGTCACACTGCTTGAGTGGCTATTTCCTCTTAAGGTCTTTAAGTATTGGAAGGCAAAGCGTTAGAAGTAGTTTGGAAGTTCTCATGAAGAAAAAACAAGTTTCCGGACGAAGAGAACCTTTGATTTGTTTTGAGTTTTGGAATGGGGTGGAATTGTGAGGCACCCTTGAGATGTTTCAGTGTGTTTGTGAAATCAGATCATACCTTGAAAGGTACCCCGCCTCTTTATTTACATCTTTCGTTGTCGTCAATTGAAGTCTTCCGTTGGCCGTTCGTTCACTTCCAAACTTCCAAGATTGAAATTATGGCAAGTTGCTGTCCCGGGCTCAAAAAATTGACGATCAGGTACTGAACTCGATAGGTGCGAGCTTACGGCGGAGGGCAGAGACTTCCTCAACCCGCAATCCTTCCGCAGAATCCAGAGACTTCGCAAACGCAGAACGGGCAAGTGCGTAGGCTCCTCATGCCGCGCTTCCTTGTCTAGCCGATCGCAACTCTCATAATTGAGAACATCTTGCCTGTGAGAACAATGAGTGTGAAAAAATGTGGAATTTGTATTGTTTTTTGGTCTATCGAATATCCCTTTTTTAAAATGCGGGATAAGATCAGTGTGCAAGAGAGTTTGTATCTCTGATGCGGAATGTTCTCATCGATATCAAGAATCTGTCGAACTGCCTTTGAATCGGCTGTTATGATCGGATTCCAACATTGGAACGCGATGTGGGAATAGGATGTAAACAAGCGAGGTTTCCTTGAAAGTGTCTGGGACTGCGGAACATCCTCGATAAACGCATTGGCATCAACATTCCCTTTTCAACAGTGAATCAAAAGACTGATTATTAGTCATCAGACATAAAGTGTGCATTATTATCATAAATTTAAAATACATAGAACGAAAGAGACCAGAATAACGAGCATCTCTCATTTTTGCTTGTGTTCAAACCACACCTCAATCAAAGCGGAACTTGTTCCTCCAATTGCGCCCAAAAATCAATTTGTGCACTTGACCGTTTCCTGGAGTTCATTAATTTGTACAGGCTCCAAGCTGGGTCAGAGGTCTGACACTTGTTCTATTTCACGTGAAGTCAGCAGCTGTTCAATCACTAACCTTTCAACAATGACTTACATTCTTTGCTACATTACCCGGACCTGTTGCAACAATCTGAATATCCAACTCATTTCCTTTCAAGTGGTTATTCTTTGCGACGTTGTTCTTCGCAACGATAAGTGTTCCCGTGAGAGTATCATCGTAGATTCCGATCTAGTCAACATCAGTACACAATGTTTCCCGTCCAAAAAGAAAAAGTGCAAACTCACCCCAACAGCAGTCTTCGTAGCATTCCCCCCATCATTGATGTTTTCGATAACATTCGACGTAACCCTCGTATCAATAGATCCACTAACGATGATACCAAAACTCGCGGGGAACGGCAAAAAGCCACACACCTGCGCGGTATTCGCGACATAATTACTGCTTACTTTCGCGCCGATGGTATTCGGATCAACTGAAATTCCCAGACAAGTGGAGGTGATGACATTGTCCTTCACATCTGCGTAGTTAGTCTGTACGCACAAGCCGATGAAGTAGCCGCTGATTTGGTTTCTGTAGACTTGAACATCGGATTTATCGTCCATGCAGAGCGCGATGAAGACTGGTTTGGGTGGGGTGGGGGTTGAGTCGATAATATTGCGTTCGGCGCGTGTGTTTTTCGAACGAAGGGTTATAAAGCCGTAGGAGAGGCCGTCGGTGAGGTGGTTATCGAAGACCCGGGCGCCTGCGGCTCCGACGACGGCAATGTTGATACCGTTGAAATCCTTGACTGGAGTTGGCCATCAAAAGTCAGTTGTGATTTTCTAGAAGCGAGGAAGAGATTATGAGTGTTCAGGGTAAGTGCGGACATACCTGCAAAGCCAGAGATGGATGGTTTCTTGACTCGTTGTGTTACAGTATCAATCTTTCTGTGTTCGGAAACGAAAGGTAGCAATGTAACTTTTCCAAACACGCAAATTCCAGCTGAATTGATGACCTATCATACCCATTAATTCTAATTACCAAAAGATTTGAGACTAAGAGAATTAATACTAACATCTGTAACGACTCCATCAACTGTAGAAACATTCCCAGCGAGTCCGTAACAAGGACTCTTCGGGTCGAGGTTATCTGGGGGTATGAGTGTTGCACCAGGTTGGCCAATCAAAGTGATATCATCTTTCGTGATGAGGAGTTGTTCCTTATAAGTTCCCTTCTCGACGACGATCTTATCGCCACATTGTGCTTTGTCGATTGCCTTTTGAATGGATTGATTTTTCTTGACGTTGATCGTGCGCGATTTTGCAGCGATGGGGTTTGCAAGGAAGAGAGTAACGAAGAAGGCGAAGAGAAAGTTGAGGCGTGCCATTGTAATCTACGGACTTTCAAGTGTATGAAATATTGAAGAACAGAGTCGGTACTGCCAAGAAGAGACATTTACAGGCAGAAGAACATCTCTGCTTCTTATAGACCTACACATCGCATAGTGGCTTTCTCCTTATTTTGCCCGCATTGCTTGTTCTTCCTTCTCCAAGCCACTCAGTCACATTGCTGTTTGCTTTCCGTCTACGGCCAACAGCCGCACAAAGTGAATGTCAACATGGCCAACTGCAAACATGGGTGAGTTCGGAGGTAAGACCTCAGCCGCAAACTCATATGTGCATGCACAGGACCAAGAATCCGCCTTCGTTAATTTTATGACTGGAGATGGTGAAGATTGTTCTTTGCCCAAAGCACTTGGCATTTTGAGACGGCACGGGAAGGCAATTTATGTAATACTTGGAAGGACTTCAAGGTCGAGAAATTCTTCTTTCAATGATTGAAATTTCAGGTGAAGGATGTGAAACTCAAGGCTACCATCTTCGCCGAGGATGTATTGTTGTTTTTGTGCCTAGACCTAAAAATGTCCAAGGGAAGAACCAATAACGCCAAATTGACAGCCCAGAACGTTTCACAAGCTGTAAAAAGACAAGAAAAAAGAAGACAACAAATCTCCCGGTACAAACAGTCCGTCGAATAAGCTTTACCTCGCACAGGGACATGATCGAGCAAACGAATGACTTCTCCACAACCTTCACCTGTGGCGTCGTCGATAGGCCGCAAAAGCTTGGTCATGTAAACAGTCGGATTTATCGCTTAGCTTCGTCAACCCAATGATTACTTGCTAGCCGGTGGAACCACGTTCAATATGCCGAGAATTGTTTGGAATCGAGAACGAACATCGAGAATGCGGGATGCTTTTGCTACTTAACGTTGAAAAAGAGTGCAGGCTTACCGCCTTGACTTTTAATATCTCGGTCTAGAACTGTGCCTGTTTGTGGGTACGACTTCTTGCCAGGTGACATGATTTATTTACTTCGAAGGATGTTGCTTCGTCGACCCTCCAGTACAAGAGTTCCATATACCGTCGCATCTAGACAAATCATAGCGCCGTGAGGCAAGTCCTTCTTGCCGATCAGCATCGGGGGGGTACTTTGAAGCTAGCGCCGGAAAGTGGTGAACGGAATTCCAATCCGCCTCAATTGAAATCGAACGCGTCAATGCCATTCTTCCAGCTTGCGAGATCAAGTTTGAAGTCGAGGTTCCGCACTTCCCTTCTGTTAAAAGTTTTCCATCAATAGATGAACCTTTTTATGACTTGACTGCAATAAGGCAATCTGCCTGTCAATAATCGAATCCATACTGTAGATTGAACTTCGGCGCTAGCTTGAGTGTGGTTTGTTAGGAGACCAGACTTACCGTATTTGTCTCTATGTTGCGATTTAGCGACTCCAGCAATGCGGTTGATGCGGGGTTGACTCTCCTGCCAATGTTACTCAATTCTTATTTTGAAAACCTTATTTTGACCATCTTGTCAGACGAAAGCTCAATCATCTAAAGTCATCTTCAAATTCTTCTTGATCTGCAAAATGAAGCGAAGGTTCCAATTGAGGTGAATATTGCTAGACGAGGAAGCGCGATTGTAATTACAAACTGCGAAACAATCAAGATAGATGGTATGTGCGAGTTTCTCTGATGCTGGAAACAAAAGCACCAGATGTTGTAAATAGACATTGTAAGGATTCGAATGGTAAGAAAGAAAACAGTACAAGAAAGGAGGCGTGTGGCAGAGGGTCCAGATCTGTCAAAGGATAGCGAAAGTATGGAGTCGGAGATGAGCTGCCATACCCTTCGAGATTACATAAA